>JTDE01000454.1:114799-177098 GCA_014338405.1 Paragonimus skrjabini miyazakii | reverse complement strand
AACACCTGTTCATTATACTTCACCGGTCAAGGTGGGACGATTTAGCTGAATGGTAGTTCAGCCAAGCATTGCGAAAGTTAATAGACCCTTAGAAGACGATCAGAAAACATGATTGACGTTTTCACAATGGACAGTTCTGCTGGAAACAAAAGCATTATCTAAGGTGAAATTATATTGAATTATTCCCGCGTTTAAGAGCGTTCAAATATATCATTCTCATTCAACTAAATTTTTTGGTGACGTTACTCCAGGGTTACTTGTTTGATTATTTAATCCTTTTGAGTCGCGGTCATTTGGAACTGGAATATATGTAGCAAATAGATTATTTCCAGATGCTCACAAATTGAACCTGGTTGTAAGAAAGCTCAGAACACAAAAATCCCCAATCGAAATGATACTTGGGAAGACGCTTAAGCACGAATAAGCCCGTGACTAACAGTGAAATATTATTACAACGCTGATAATATAAAAACGATTTAGCATTTAAACTTGTTTACACTTTCTATTCAGACTAATGTGTTACAGGTTTTGTATGAAGTAGGCTGGTCATTCAAACCCCTACAACGAATTTTGTCGAAACTAAAACATTCATTGGTAGAAACGCCATTGACCAAACAATATTTTCTGTCTCAAAGTTGAACAATATCCACACCTGATGCCTATCTTGAGCTTACTGGCGTTGTGATCAACACGCTAGTCTCACAAGCACGAGGGTCAGAGTGCAAATTCCATTCCGGACAAAGCATGTGCACTACTGATAAGTTCTGATAAGACCAAAACTCGAGTCTACCGCTTCCTTTCGAAATAGGGCCAGCCGACAGGCTTAACTGAATGCGAACGTTGTGTTCGATTGCCGGTGTTGTTCAATTTTGAAATAACTCAAATCCCGAAATTTTTAGTATTGAGTTTAGGGAGGAATGTTTCGTCATGATCCGTAAGTTATTTTGGCACATATATAATGAACATTTATCCAACTGTACACCTCGGTTTTAGTTGTCTTGTATGGTTTTGTTGAAGCAGTTGGAATCTGGTCTCCAAAGTAAGGATAACTCATGCAGAATCTACGACAGAAGAGCAAGGTTGACAAAATGTTTGTCAATATTGTGATTATGATGCTTTGAGGAAGATTACGTAAGTAGTAGAACAATTAGCCTGTGCTATACAGATGCATTATTGGGGGAAACAAAGTGACAAAATAAACATCGAAGTCAAAGTTGTATACTTAGCGAACTAATGCTTGTAACCATGTTTTTAAAAGAAACGTATTCTTCAACTTCCAATTGGTTCACCTCAGCTTGTTGTGCCGTCTTTTATTCTGACTTGTCAGCGTGTGTTTTGGGAACCACTTCGTTTTAAGCGCCTTGCCTTCTGTGCAGTAAAACCCGTTTACCAGAGTGACATTTTGTGTTTCGTTGCTGATTCCTCTTCAAAATTTCCAGTTCCTTTTTGTTTCTTTGCAATCCACCGACTTTACTTACATTCAGATCCGCCGATGGTTTACAGCAAGACCATCATCACTTACACTGAGGCCAGGGCATTACAAGAAACGTTAAGGTTACTCGTCGCATGTACACCAATGTATTCACCAAACTGGTTGATCGCAAGGTTGATCGATTATGTTTTATCTTAAGTAGTCAGCTTAAAAAATAACCCGGTATTAAGTTCGAACCGCAGTGTTTATTTGGAAATGTACACGAACTCTCAGAATTAAAAGATGCTGAGTTCTTCGCACGTTCGAGATTAACAAGATTCTCTTTGGTGTGTAGTACAATTTTTGTGTGGACCATACTCAAAGCCCCTATCTCTTTGATAACCAGCTTTGGAAAAGAGCCGTCTACGGACACAGCAAACACGTTGGCCATGTCTTTGCAATGTGCGAGCTATGGTAATTTTCGTGACAATCAATGGTTTGACTAAATGTTTTTTATAAAGACAAACTAAATAACAAGTAAACCGTTGGAATATTGCTTGAGTCGGCATTATGTTCAATATAACCAGCCGGTGTAGCCAATATTACCCTTCCCGTTATATCAGCACAGCGTGTACGGCAAAAACTGCTTGTGTCTTTTGCGAGTGGATTCAATTTGCTCTAAGGCACAATGTGTCGCCGAGTTGGCCTAAATTTCGCCTACCGTCACATGTAACAAACTTTGCTAGAATACAATCTGTGGTCGCATTTTGTTGGATGAAATCCCATGTAAGATTTTTTTAGACTTCCCGTAGTCTGTGAATCGAATCAAGTAGTCACTCATGTGAACAAGTGTACCGCGACAGAGCATCTGAAAATTAGCCTCAGCTTGTAGTAATGTGTCGAGATATTTCTACGTAGTTTAGATGATGCATTAAAATAATGTTGTAATCATACAATTAATCTGATTGTTTTCATTAGTATTGGTCATTTCTTGCAGAATAGTTCGGTCTGTTGACGAATAGCGTTACGCTATGCAGACTTTTTCTATTAGTAGCATGAAGTAGCATGCTTGTCCTGTTTTTCAGCGTTCCAATTTCAACGGTTCACCTGTGGTTCTGTATTGGTTCGTAACAGAGGGTCACTACTTGCTCAAATGTAATGTTGCTATTTAGTTGGTCCGTCGTCCCATATTTCAATTTTAAAATTTGTCATCTGAGTGAGATAGCAAGTCTGTAATATTCTTAAAGCACACGGATTTGGATGTCGTTGGGTGAGTGAAGGAACGTGGACCAACAAACCAAATGTGTCACTTGAGTGGACTGTGTTATGTCTTCCCAGTTTAGTAAACTGCAAACGTGCACTAAATTCAGTCGGCTTGTTAAAGTGGTTCCTAACTCAATGTGTGCAGTCAGGTATATCAGCACGCTTATTGGTCGACAGTGTGAAACCATTATAAGCAACAACACTCTATGACACTATATAAACGTTAAACTACAGTTGCTTTTTGTGTACTATGCACTCCATTACCATGAAATATTTGGTGAGTTTCTATTGTAATAGGTTTTAAGCCGTCTAAAAACTAATTGGTTTCATTAAAAAGTAAGCTTGCTCGGCTAATCAAACCGCGTATTCTGCGGACCAAACTGTATTTGCGATATGAGCTCTTCGGTTATTGGATACTAATCAACATTCATAGTGGAAGATGCTTAGGTTTGAACAGAGGTTTCTGGTATATGTTAGGTTCTATACCTTAATTTGCCCGTATTATGGTAAGTATAGGCACCGTTTGGTAGTACCTCCATCAATTTTGAAATATTTCCAATTTTTTATACAATACTATTCAAAATTTCGTTTCAACTTTATTCAGGGACACTCCAGTTGATGTTATCCATTGAAATTAAGAAGTAGTAATTCATTCTCTTCTCAGGATGTTACCCGATAGGACAACGTTTTGCTTCACAGGGCGCGCTGTTTTCCAGTATGATTTGACGAGGAAATATAGTCATTCTTCTGTTCATTATTTTGGTACGATGCTACTATGAATGAGTTGCAGATTTCAAGCTATCTGGTGTGGTGTGGATGGGGTTTGTTTTAAAATCTAAAATGTTTCATGTGCTTTCGATATCGTTAACTGGAAGATATTATTTGTGTTAAGTGAAATGCACCACGACTGCTTACACATTCATGGCTTTTATGGATATAGACTGATCAGTATTATTTTGAGGTCATTTTGAAAACTTTTGCAATGAGCTATTTTGGACTTAAATATCAAATGTAACGATCATTTTTATTTCCGTTCAGTTTCGACGACTGATATCAAGGCAGGCTGTTCTCAAAACGATGGTTTATTACCAGTGAACATGACTACAGTACACTCCATAAAACAACCTGCTTTGATTGATTCGTATCCTGTCGTATTGCCTATCCATCTTATGTGAACCGTGTGAAGATGCATACGCTAATATGCTCTGTTGTTACTCTGCTGTCAATGTTTACTGTCTGTGGTTTTACTTCTGAACAAAAGTGTTGAAACCGAAACACATATTTGATTAATTGGCCCCAAAATTTGATCTCAGAAGAAGAAGACGATAACTTGTGACTGTGTATGGCTGTGATCGACATAACACCGAACCAGTAAACAGAAACCGATTTACAGTTGTTTCTAGTTTGTTTGAACGAGTTACCTACATGTTGAAATCAGTTGTGAGGTGCCATATTTACGAAGAGTATATCGTGCTTTAACTTCTGTTTCCCTTTATTTCCTGCAGATTATCGTCTCACTTCAATATGTATCACTTCTTACTATAAGTTCAATACCTCCGAATAAATCTCTATATGGTTGCCTATCTGCGTGCTATCCGGACGTCGTCAAATGCCATAATAATTGTCCTACATCAGACATAGAATATGAAACTTGCTCCGGTCAATGCTTACGGCAATCAAACAAATGTCTTAAGCGATCCGCTGAGAGCACTACTGGTCAAGAAAATGTGTTTCTTTAAATAAAAATCAATTCCAACTATTCTGAAACGCTTTTCACTGCATTACTGAGTATGGGTTTGTAGCTTACAACATGTTCAGACCATTGATTATATATTTTTCTAAGTTAAACTGTGTGTTTACAGTGAAATATTGTCAGAGCAACTGCTTGTAGCGTAAATCGAATGTATCGTTGTACGCTTAAATATTACCTCTAAACTTCACTGCGATTTCAACCATACTGTTAACTTTACAAGCTCGAACTAATATTCAACTCAAGGTTTGTTTTACGGCTTAAAAACCAGGTGTGTTACTAAACGTTAAGTTCTAAATCCCAGATATGCCCAGCGTCGAATACAACTCAATAGTTGTATTCGGTATATTGCTAGATATGTCTATCACACAACACATTCTTTTCGGAAAGCGGCCGATGAAGCACCTAGAAAAAAGTTTTGGAAAGTGTTTTTCTAATTTGACCTTGTAATGGTTTCCGTACTGATTCATTCATGATATAGAATATATGTAATTAATTCGGCTAACCTAAACATAAGCCTGTGCTAATAATTGAGTAACCACGTGATGGTTCGCCTTGTTTACGATGTAGTAGAGTTTAAAATACAAAATTCGGTATATTCGGAGCCCGTCGTCTAAACAAATACATGGTTTTGCTAATCGTCCCAGTAATGCCTATGACTGAAGCTGATTAAACGAATACAGATGGAAGACGAAACGTGGGAACATGAAACGAGACTAACAAAAAGGAAGCTTTTTCAAAGGACGATTCATCCGTCTTTGAGTTAGTGAGACGGTAATGCAATGTAGATAGACAGCACAACCAATCTAGTACCGGCTAGCCAAGTGATTCACGCCTAGCTTTTCTTTACTAGGTACTCTTCCTTTTATCCCGAAGAGTTCTTAGGTAGAAACCGTTTTATTATTCAAAAATTGGATCGTGGACTTTGCAGAACAAGACAGGCTGGTATGGGTCCATTGGATAGCAGAGTACCACCTTGTAAGATGGATATGGTCGTCAACTTTGAAAAGATAAACTACCTGAATAAATGTTGCATAATTCTTCATATGGGCATCTCTGTTGGGAACAAGACGTCATAAAGTGTACACAAAATTTTATTCAGATTTGTTGATATTCATCCATTAATTATTTTACACAGATACTTGGGGAGCGAGTGATCTAAGCGAATGTGCCTCAATGATTCCTTGGTTTTCTGTAGAAGTTGGTTGTTCTGGTTGAATTGTTATCAGAGGATTAAAATGTTGTTGAAGTTCATGAAAACGTCATCCACAATTAACTTTGAAGAAAGATATATGTCTAAGCCTTGTTTTGTTCGCTGATTTCAAGTATACATGCGAAGCAGACTAAAAATATGGCGACGTCTAAGGACATGTTTGAGCAAACTTTCAGAACAAGCAGTCATTTGGTTCACAAATGGTGAAACACACTGTGCTTTGATGATGCGGCTTGACGTCGCGTTATGTCATTGCCAAATGAAGAGTGTGACATCTTCCCTTTTGTAAAGTAATTTTTTGAACTTCACATTCCGCAATACAGTTGCAACGGCTAGTCAAGATTAGAGGGGCTCAGAATGCTTACGGAAAACGTGCGTATGACGTATACTCTAGATGAGCATCAGTTCAGAATATGCTTGTTCGACCAGACGTTGCGAACTTTCTGACATAACGTTTGCAGGAGCTTTCGTTGGTATGCCATTAGAGAAGGTCTACTGAAGTGCTTCTACAAGCTAGTTAACGTCTGTTTCCTAAAAATGCCTTTAACGAGGGATGTGTCCTCCGGCTTAGTGAGTCCGTTTTTGAAAAAGATATATGATATTCCGTCGGTTTGTGGTGCAGGCTGTTAACGTGCACACACACGGCTTCGATTTCGCTAAGTGATTCACACACCACAAATATGTTACTCAAGTCTTTTTAAAAGTACGCCGAAGTGGAAAATATTTGTGTTCGGTTCTGAGCAACACTCACAGGAATACCGGCCAGCATATGTCTAGGGGGACTAACGGTGTCCACACCATCTATCCGATGGTAAAATTAGCTTATAATTAGAGACTTTAAGTTGCTTGCATGCGGCTAAATGCTTGCGTAACTAAAGTACATGCAGATCCAGTGACATCATGCAATCGTGAACAATAGTGTTTACTTCAATCACTGGTGCATTCATGAACAAAGGTTGGAAGTCTAAGGATGCCACCGTTTTATCGGCAACATTTACATGGTTTATGCTTCCAATAAATTAAACTATAACATCGTGAATATTAACACAATGATAGACTTAAAGCGGCCAGCGAACCTTAACCAGCCGTTTTCTTGAACGAATACAAGTAGAATTTGCTGTCGGCGATATGTTTCTCAGTGAAATTTCAAATTAGGGCGTCTTTGAGAGTCTGTGCAAGTGTGTCTGCGTTCATCTGAGGCCTAATTCATGGTACGTTTTCGGACTGATCCAGTAACTGTATCGAGTGGTACAAACTATTAACCGTACATATATTGACTATATATACATATACGTCGTTCAAAGCTTGCCAGTCTCATTATACTGGAGTGCCTCACTTTGGTTCCGATTCGAACACAATTTTACGGTCTGATAAGATAGCGGCCCGCAAGAAAGTATAGGCTGATCGACTGAGACAGACAGAATGGGAATATCTAAAAGCTCTTGCGATTATTTTGGTTTACGTTTGCGCCTCAAGTGGGGATTCTGGTTTTTAAGAAAGCAATGTCAGAGCTGTCAAACGATCCAATTCAGATATTCATCCGACTAGTCTTAGTTGGGCAGCATACCCTATTTGAAATCGTGAACTACTTAGCTTTGAACTCACGGACAAATTTAAGTTTTATAATGGAATTTGTTCATTGCTAAACAGCGTGTTATTTATGCTAACTGCATACACAGTGACGTCATTGCTGATTTGCTTAAACGATTTGTTTCTATCAGTGGAATTTTGAGAATGCTGACAATATTCTCGGGGAATGTTCACCAACTTTTGGAAATTTTCCGCAATATGCCGTAGCATGCTTTGCCTTGCGTTGCCCACATGTGCTTTGTTGCAACTGCCAGTGAATAGGAAGAGAAAACATGAGATGTATTGATTTGTTGTGCTTCGTACTACACTTGTAAAGCCTACTTAACCAGACGCAGGCCGCTTGCTTATTTTAATGGCTGGATATGTGCATGTCAGTGCAAGTTTTGCTCCATAAAGTGCACTAGTGACCAGATTGTGTTTTTAAATTGCAGTGACAAGAACCTTCTGCGCTCCAATCTCTCGTCAAGTTCTGGTAATCTATGACCAGCATGCCGAGCATGATGCAATGGTTTTCAGTAAGGTAAAATTCTGACTCAACAAAGCAGCAATATTCATGCTGACCTGGTAGAAAATATTAACAACTGTATGAAGTTATTGCATTCACTTTGTGTGGCTAGATATCACACCGAAGTAGAAGTTCCGTTATTTGCAAATGGTAATCCTGTCTGTTACGGTTGGTAGCTATGCCAGCTAACTGATGCTAGCCATCCCTAGTCCGCGTTTCTGTTCCATGGTATATGTGTGTATAGTACCGCCAAACCTCTGCTATGTATACGGTTCCTTTGTGTTAAAGCGCTCGTTCTAAGAAGAATTACCGAACAATAGACGCATCTGCCGAAGGAACACACTGAATGGCACCCTTGGGATTTAGGTTGAACTCAATTATTTTAAGAGAGGAGATCACTACGATCGTTTCAAAACCGAGCCAAACTTGCTCACTGATCGAATTAACAGCGTTCCACCGAAATACATTAATACGTTGGTTAGCGACCTAACGGGTTGAAGACTACTCAGTGTCCAGCTGAGGAACTTTGTTTAAGTCTCACTGAACAGTATTCTTTTCTTCACTAAACGTACCAACCGATAGCTTATCAACGGAGAGCTAGGACGTACGAGCGACTTTGTGCAAACAGGACTCAATGCAGCTATGATTGCGCCAGGGATATCAACAATACCGCTTCCATATTCAGTTTTCCGGAATCTGCTCATATAATATAACTGTAACATGAAGTAAAAGTCCATCCGCCAGAAAGTGACTTATAACAAGTCAAGCCTTAATACTATTTTGGCGCTTTCTAAAATAATAACTCCGTAAAAGATATACACAATATCTTCCTTTTCAATTTGGCCTTCTTAATTGGGCAGTGAGACCAGTTAACACAGGTGTTTCTACCAGTCGAGAGTTCCTAGTTACAAATCGTCGTTAAACCATGCACAATTCCCGAATGGTCACTGTTTTATGGCTGCAGAAGGTCAGTTTTATATAAACTGTGTTGTAGAAACTTCTTCGCCTTCGCTTGATGTTCACTGCGGATGGTTTACAGGGAAATAAGCTTGAAGCACAACAAAATGAAACTTGAAGATCACATTCCAATCGTCAACAAGGTAACATCAGCGTCAAGACCGGTTTCTGAACAAAAAACGTGGTGGTGTTTCGCAATCGCCCCTGCCTACTGTAACGGACGTTGTGTTGGGAATCCTAACACATTCCAAAGGATGCCCGTTCGTTCAGTAGGGTGCTGTATCACCAGGTTATGCTTGTGTGTCTGGCTGCAACTCTATCTTGAATTGCTTTTGAGTCAACGTCTTTTGATTCCCCCCGATCGATAGAGGTTTATTAGATCCGAAGAATTGGACGGTTTCTCCATATCTGCAGGCTCATGCAAGAAAGGGGAAGTTATACAGTAAACCTATTCTTGTAATTTGACCACCTGATCTCAAGCCTGCTTGCAGCCCTTTAAATAATCGAATCCTCTGTAAATCAGTCTTTGGATCGTCGTTTGATCATACTATGGTTATGAAGATGACCATATTCTTGAAGTACACACAAAATGCTTGACACTATTCAACTAACTAGTTTATCTCACTCACCCCAGTTACATTTTTTCATATTAATTGTGTTGTAATTAGCCTGATGATCAGACACAGAAAACAAGTCTTGTTCGCTACCTTGTCGTTATCTAGTATACTGTAGTCTGTATTCTGGTAGAGAGATGCACCGAATTCTAATACAATTGAGAAACGGTTTTCAAACATCCCTGGGGTTATGGATGACTACTTGAGGACTATGAATGACGACACAACGCATTCCGTCCACTAACAGGGAATTAGCGTGCAGGATCGTGTATGACTTCCGAGGAAGAATGTCCTGAATGTTGGTTGAAAGAAAGTTGTCCCATTGCAGAAACATGCGGCCGTATATTTAATGATAAAAGAATATTTAGGTTAAACAGAGATCACAGTGGTTGGCGATCAGTGCCTATCGAAAACTTTTATTTAAACGCGTACCTGTACGAATGTCAAACTGCCCAGTGAAAAGCCAAAACGTGTGTCTGTCTGTAGAGTCCACCAATTGTACGCCGGAATAAAAAGAGGTCGTTCGGATACACCTGCCGTTTTTAGCGCCGAAGCGATGACAACTTCAAAAGTGGTGCATTTGGATGCTGAGGATGCTTCAGCAGTTAGTTTCCGTTAATTCAGTTCTTAATGTCACTTATGACTGCTTCATAATGTTCAATCTTGTTTCACTGCTCGCAAGACTGAGCAGAGAAAAACATCTAGACCCAAATCTCAAAGCTTGGAAAAAATTTGACGTAGTACTGTAGACACCCACGATGTATTCCTGTTTCTTTACGAACCCATGCCAGTGAATTGCTTGAACCGATTTGGATCAGGCTGTAAGATTCGAACATTCTCCAGGATTCCGTGGAATTTTAATTCCAAGATGCTAAACAGGAACACTAAAGTTTGATCAACCTACATACAACGAATCTCGGGAATGGGTTCATCTGACAATGGTTGTCGTCATCCCTTTTCGCCCCGTAGCTCAATAGCGCAAAAAGGCCACGGCCGTCCTTTCATAGTTAACCCGCCATCACTTCAGATCTACGGTGTTCTGCTTTCACTTTCGACTGCACTGAAGATCTGAGTTCCGCAGGCGGATGAAATCTCTGAAGTAATAGAACCGTCCTGTTTTGTTTTTCGTAACACGCTCAGCACACTCATCCTTGCTCAAAACTCTGGCCATAGGATTTACAAAGACAAGGTTGCCGCCAATCTCCAAATTTACTGAATGGACTGTTAACCGGTCGTCGGGACGTCGGGACATGTGTAATGCGTGGTGGAATGTCACTTGTAAGCAGTGTGTACAACACGGGATTAATCACATACACCTATCGTCTTCGGTTCAAGAACGAATGAACCTGTAATTAAAACTATGAGGAGGGCACGGACATATATATATTCTTTTGATTAGACAGAGAAGTCGTCTAACATTACAACGAAGTTTGGTATCAGGATGGCGTTTGTGCTTGCACGATTGATCACATCCTCAGACAACTTAGACACACTGCTTCCGGTGTGAACGAATCTGTATCGCACTCTGAGTTGGAATAATATCCACCTGTGTTGAAAATGTTGCCTTGTCTCTGGTGGTTTTCAATCTGTGGGTGCAGGTGATGTTACCCTTATGAATCCTCGACTCAGCACCTTAGATTTCACACTAAGATACCGTTAAACCTTCCGCATGTTACCAGTTTACTGGTAAACGGGACAAGTAACGTTACGATTGTTCCGGGCTTGGTAGACTGCGGTGGAGTTTGTATTCCGCTCGTTATCCTGTGAATTTTTGCAGTTTTTCTACTGCTGAACATTGTAAAACTGAGGTAACATATTTCGTTCGTCTTTTCTTCTAAACAGCTTAACACTGATTCGAATGTGCACAAACATCTTCAGCCTTCTAGTGTCTGCATATTTTCTACTAATCTTATGTACCCCATGAATTCTATGATACGGGGTAAGCAACGGTTATCCGATTACCGTTTGAAATGAAAGCAGTTTATTTTGTCTGATTTGAAAACTTCAAGTATGACAGTTGTTTTTGTCGACATTGCCCTGTTTTGAGATTTAAATCACTTTACTGATAACATACAAATATATAACTCCGAGGTTGTTTAATGTTGCCAATGTTAAACGTGTTTCGGTTTCGATCCAAAATAAACATTGAGGTTGATTGTTATTTAGCGTTATCTTCTGCTGAGGACGGTCTGTTGGAAGCTCCTATAACACATCAAATTGAGGTAGAACACAGTTTTTGACAGATATGTTGTGGTAAGTTAAATCACTTCATTAAATGACTCTCCGAATGTTCGTAAGTTTGTAGTCACACACCCAACCAATCAGTCAATTGATTTTTTCGGCGGTTTCTGGACCAGGAGTGTACTTTTAGGAGAGGATACACAGCGTGAAAGTTTCCTTTATGCCTCTGTGTATACAAAGGTGGTACAGAACGTCAGTGAAGAGACTATAAATGCTGCACACTACTCCAAATTTTCTGACTTGGGACAAAAGGACCCCAAACTTTCATAAGTACTTTTAGTTCTTTTCTCTGAATTTGTACATTAGATGCATCTTTCAGTTACATAGGCAGTTTTATGGAAAAGTTTTCGTAGACAAAATGTGAACATAAGACTATTAATCAACAAGTAGTTCACACTTGAACGATTACATCTAGTCATTTTGAAAAGCGCATCAGCGGTTGACGGAATATTTTTCGACGCAACAAATATCTGCACAACTCAAGAGCACGTTTGCATTTTTACCCATAGTCTATTCACTCCAATGTGCAATATGAGGGTTTCGGTAATTCTCTTCACTCAGCCAAAATGGAGCGCACTGAGACAAAATCAGCCATAGGGGGTTTTCCGAAAGTATTCAAACTTGGTTTCGGTGGCAACGGAGTTCACAAATTCCTTGAGTTTGAACCTCAGGTTTTTAATACCGAAAGTAAGGTTCTATTTCATTTTCTTTGTGGATCACAAACATCGTCCTTCATGGCATCGATTGGGTGTAATAGTTGTGAGTAAAGCTGCAGTACGGCAGGTTGTAGTGACGTATTCTATCGCCAGCCAAACTTTTTCTGATTTCCTATGGGAAGTTGGAAATATTTCACCATTGTCGGCTTTTGTACAAAAGGAGATTGTATGTTACCAAAGGAGTACTGTATTCAACACCTTCAAATTCCTCAGAATGGTCGTCTACGTGAACATTGTGCAAGCATTTGCATAATTGGTCAATTGTCAGGCTTTTCATTCTTTCAGATAAACCAGGAACAGGTCGATTAACACTCATAGCAACCGAAACGGATTCAGTCACATACTTTTGAGTTATTACCAACAAAGCCAATCGGTTACCTGTAAACCGACCTCATTTATAATTGATAAACTTAATGTGTTTTGATATGAACATACATTAGCTTTTAGGTTAGTCGATTTGATATTTTTACAGTATCTGTCGTTGAATATGGAGATACAGTATTTGATACCCAGCAACCTAAACAAGGACAACAATTTCAAGTTGTATTATTTTGTATCTAACAAAAGCGGCAAGCGGTACGAGGCTATATAAATAACACGTAAACACTGAAACAACAAACAAAATAATCAATCACAGTCAGCATAAACGAATTCATTCGAATTTTCCAATTTTGTCTAGGTACTAAACACTACTGAACATCGTAGACACAGTAACCACAGAAATGTAGTGTTTGTCAGCTTCTGTTTTGCTCGACTCATAATAAAATGATACAAACTTCACTTGACGTTTAGTAATTTCTCTGTCTACTAGGGCGGCGTTTGATGTGGGAAGACCGTTCGATGTTTTTGATATAGTTCACACAAGTGCAACGTTTAGCAGCGAAACCACCGTGCTGGACGGGTGTGGCTTAAAGCAAGAAATGAAAAATATTGTTAGAAGAATTTACTTCAACTACTGTTTTACAAACGTGAAACGGATAACTAAATGCTCTTTGTGATTTATTTTCAGAATGATTGTTTTCCAGAGCACACGTTCTGACCACTTGTAATTCTTTGCGATTTATTACAGTCCAAACAATGGGGGCATAACTTAGCTGCATAAAGTATAACCAAAAAGACGAAATTTTGCATAGTGTCATCCTTGGTGTTTTCGCAACAAGGCGTGTATTATCTCAATGATCTTTCCTTTTTGATTTTCTGTATTCTTCACTGCATGCACGAACTAAATAAGAGTGTCGAATTTAGATTATGCTTTTGTCGAAAACATTCCCAAATAAGAAGTTTGATCTGAAGTCTAACTGCACGAAAAATCCTACTCCTACTCTCGTTTGATTTGGACTTTTCACCTACATTTAGTAAACCTGGAATTTGTCGGAGTGATACGAAACAAAATCCTAACCTCTATCTATAACAAAGCTGGTTGAGGTTAGTGTTCACGTGTCTTTTGATTTTTATGTAGACTTTGCAGACTCACATCTAGCTTATTTCAAACTGAACACCACCTACACGTGTTTGTATCCTTTGGATTCAAATAAGTCCTCCCGCTAGCCCATATTGAAAGGAAGCATTGGATTCTAGTTTCGCTTCTGTTCGAGCTCGGCATTAGTGCATATCCTTGTCAGCACCGGAGTTCGCACTCTCACTCTTGTGCTTGTGCGACTAGCTTGTTAACCACAACATCAATAGGCATGACCGACTGATCAAATCCAAACGTTCAACCACAACCTTGTATGAATAGTGTTCAGCTTGCCCAATCATTTCAAAAGAAGGATGAACAGAATCCCTCTATTCTATGCAATCGATAACCTAATGATCAGGACTTCACAGTTAGGTTGAAGTTACTGCCTTCATTGAACCAACTGGTTTGAATTAACAGTAAATGTTCAAGGGTTTACCTGAATGAGAAAGCTGCATCATCATCATTATAGCATCCGTGAGCCTGACTAAAAAGTACCGTGGTTCGAGCCGACGCTCACCCCAACAGTGACGTGATATTCTAGGAGAAGACGTTACTAAAAAGGTTGAAAATTAATAAAAGAAGACTAAGCGGAGGTACTAGAAATGGTATGGATGCAGATACGCCATTGACTGCGACAAACCGTCATCTCGGATAGCGTCTGTAACCAGCGGTTTGTGTGATCACGCGGACCCCATCCAAATGTTTCTGTTTTAAGCACCCAACGTGAAGGAGCAACTGTTCTGAAACCATACAAAACTCAATTATAAGGAACTAGTTGTACACAGTTCTTCACACTAGGAAGCAGTGAGATTTTCTATAGGACTAAAACCAACTTGCTCAAACGTTGACGATGTAGCGGATCACTACGTAATCCATCTCGAAATAGCGCCAGTCGTATGGTCACTTGGATATTTTCACCACACACATCAAAGATGGTTTCATATAAAGTCGAGTGAAACTTTTATAAGTGCTACTCTTCCGTCACAGCGCATATTACTGTTAGTCTGTAGAAGTAGGAAAGCTTATTTTAGTTCAGTGATGGTATAATAAAGGCTACTCAGGTGGGCAAATGTGATCAATCTACTTGGCATATAGTTTGAACTGATTTTAGTCATCGTCAACTTTGATGAATACTATTTTGAACCCGTTGGTTGTAACAACTGACAATAACAAGAACAGTTCTGGTAATTTATTCTTCTACTTGTGAACAGTGAGCGACATTATGCCGCAACTTGAGTGGGTGCAACTTGACTGCATGGTCATCTCACTGATTCTACCTTTAGTTAACAAGGCCTATAAATATGCTGAAGTGTTGAATTTCCTCTTGGATTACTTTGAAACTGGAGTATTACCGGATTTTATGACGTGCTTACAGTTCCACTCATGCGTTGGAACAAACTTTGAATGACACCACTTTCTATGTATCAAAAGCTTTTATATTCTTCAGTCATTTTCTTGTAACAAATGCTCCATTAGAGCGGAGGTGACGTGTATTATTGCAAGTGCATGGCTAGAGGCCTTTCTCAGTCGTACGACCAGTAAGCTTCCAGTCATGTCATACGTATTTTCCCATTTGAACAAGTTATTTCTAACGGCTTCTAGATAATATACAGTGGGATCGCAATGTTTTAGTTACCGATTTTAACGTTTATTTGAGTGAGTGGTTTGTCTCTAGGTTTAGTTTATATTTAGTAACAAAATTTATAGTATATGACAAATAAACTCTACACAATGTTTTACTGACCAAACCAACCTGATATTTTTCAATCACTTATTGACTGGCCCAATTCATTTATTCCTTTCAATCGTTGGATTTCTTTATCGTAGGTCAGTACAAGTTCCATCTATACAAGCAATACATGTTTAGTGATAAAATGTTCCAAATTACCACTATCGACCGTAATGTTTGTACTGAGTTGTTCAGAAGTGTTTGAGTATTGAACAAGGGTGAACTATAAAGGCAGAAGATTGGAGGAAAGAATAATATTGTGTACAAATTATAGATAATAGCATAAACATTAAACTATGTTTGCCGTAAAAGCAGCCAGTCAACGATTTTCGTTTGATACTGGTTGATACGAGAGAATAAAACTAACCAGTTATCAACTAATGGATGAAATAACTTCACAATTAGACGCAATAATGAGAAAATAAGAAAGAATGAGACAATTACATTTTCAAGAAAACGCACTAGCCACAGGTTTACCAGCATCCTCAGATTTTCGAAAAATGCCCAATGTAAGCGCTTTGAATAGAACGTTCTCAATATGTATTACCAACCACTAAAAATTGGGCAAATTTGAAGGTTGATTGTAATATTTTTACAATGAAGAGGCAGTACTAGCTACACACAATCAAGCGGACTGTGGAAGTGGAATCAAAGAATAACCAGATACCATTGCGGAATTGAATGACTCACAGGGTAGAATAGAACCTTGGGGCTAATTTATTTCGTGTGAGTATGTCGATGCTTTACGGAAAATTGCGTCAATGTACGGACATTGATGGCCAGCTATTAGCAGAGAATAAAAACAGCTGAACTAACACATTTCTTAACATTGACTTGCTCATTTTGCCCAACCCAATGCAGATACAAAAGGAATAAACAAACTTTGAAAGGGGGATTATCATTCCAACCAACAATCAAATTGACTATAACGTCATAAGCGGGGATTCCGTGACCGCTGATTGTAAGTGAGACACAATTTATCGCCGTGACCCGGGGGATATGACAGCTATTAGTAGGGACTTACGATCAGTAAGTAGCGTATGGTCGCATGAATTAGCAAACTGACTGAGAGCAAGCAGGTCGTTGTTAACCTACATGGTAGTGGGCTCCGTTCACACGGAAGTCATTCTTGGTTGAGGACCCGTAGATGAAATCACACTGATTGCTGCCTTCACATCCCAGATGATAAACATTTTTACAGCCCCATCTGAGTGAGTGGTTTATGTGTGCGATATACACAACGCCATACGTTGCCAATATTAACAAATACAACATGGTTAAACCAGTGACATGCACCTAGTTGGCTTAACTACCGACAGATTTTTGACTTGATTAGAGAGGCTGCTGAATCATGAGCGGAATGTCTGAAGATAATAAAACGCTCGATTACTTACAGTTTTATGAAATCATTAAACTTATTTTTCCAAATAGGATTTAAACTTTTATTTGTATGTCTATATCATGTATCTGTCAAGAAGTGTCTCGTTTATTGCCAATGTAAACAAGCTAGTATTCTATAAGTTTAATCGTACGTGTTGTAACCATACATTTGTGGTAGTGCTGGAACATTTTGAACTCACTTGGTCTGTAATCTTTCTGTGACATCTTGTATCACATTTTCAAAACTACCTAAAACAGATAGTTCTAGTATATCCCTTCCGGCTATACTATTGATTTCGGCAGATGATATTCCAGTAGTATTTTCCAACTCATTCTTGGCTGATTGACAAGAAGATTTGCTGTTGATGCTTTCTTCGCCATAAGGCCGTTTCCGTGCACTGCCTATCATGTGTGTCTGAAGACAATGTAAAAAGACTCGGCAATTTAGCCATCCGAATAGACTGATGCGTCTTAGCGTGTTAACATGTAGTACACGATTTATGTGACCTACTTGGAATTAATACACAGGGTTAACGCCACATAACGCCTAAAACGTAATAAAATCTGAAAATCTGTTATCTTTTTAATGTAGAACATTTTAAACTGAGTAGTTGAAGGAAGAAAAATAATTTGCCTAAGTTCCATGTTTGCATTGATCGATGCTGTCATCAATTTGCCATACATTGTTTTCCCAGTAGATTTCCTGTTTCGACTAATGTGCAATCATAAGAAGTCAATTATGCGAAAAACTGTTTTTGGAAGTTCTCATTGGGCTTTTACAATTACATAGGGTACGTGCGTTTTATATATGCAAACATTAGAGCAAATCTAGTAGGTCTTTAAAATCATACACATGGAGCGGATCACAGTCTACTGGAGGGGGATGGGAGTGTTAGTGAATGTGTGACATTGCCACTCGTGCCCGCCGTAAGACACACATTCTTCGTTGTCAAGTGTTTAACGCTTGCTTGAGCTTTGAGTGACTGTGGAATAGTTAACCAAGGGAGATGTAGGACTTGTATAAATTGTTTTTGAGCACACAGACTGGCATTGTGGGGTGTGATGGCAATAGCCTCGGCCGTTGATAACAGTCGCAACCTAACAGCTCTGGACTGTGGTTGACGAACCTTGTAGATGAAACGGAAGGCTTCATCCGGCTCAATTTGATAACCAATGTCACTTAAGTGATAACAGATTGCACTAAAAATGGGCTTCATCAAACCGTTGCGAAAACGTTGTGAAGGTCTCCCGGTGGTTCTCCTAACGTGACCGGCTTGACAACAACAGATGAGAGAATAAGTACGAAAGGACGAAAGAAACCTAGGCAAACTATCTTTAAGGTGTGGCACCAGTGTCGGGAAGGTACTGAACGATATCATGACCCATGCGGCAGGATAAGCACTCTGAACTGTATTACAAACTCGGCGGGCGGTAAATTCGCTGGTAAATCCCCCTTGTATGTTATGGTGAGAGATACAAGCTTTTTTTCCATCGTCTTAACAGTTTCATGTTTCACTTTAGGTTGCATGTTTTTGCCCAGGAATCGTTGAGGATATCCATTTTGACTTTGCAAATCTCGAACCTGCTAGTCTTCCTCCGAAAAGACGTCTGCATACCCTTTGGGCCTTGCTTGTTATGCAGCAAACCAAATTCCGCTTATACTTCAGCGGAACAAAGCTGAGGAAGTGAGTGTACTGGACAGTTCGCTTTTGTTTCCCATGAAGTGCCCTTTGAATCCAATTCAGTACACGTATTCTATGTGGTTTTAAAAGTCCGATTAGGAGTACCGAAAACAGCTGTTCGCATAACTGACTTCTTATGAGATTGTGGAAATGATTCAATTTGCGATCGATAGTTATTTTTCGTTTGGGTTAGCAATAAGTAATGGATGAAAAAGAAGATATTAGGAAGACCTTTATAATCAGAATCACCATGAAACAGTATTCCGAACACAGTGTCAGTGAGACACTGAGCGGGATCTGTTATCTTATTCGAGACTCTTCCACTTCTTGAACTACGCAATTTCGGATTATCAGCTTACACAATCAATCTCATATTTTTGTATTTCATCTAACGACCGTTTGTTTAACTACGACAGGCTGTTCTTTGTACTCATATACGTAATTGCAGTGTAGTGAACAATGTTGTTTTCTGTGATTCATCATCAGGCTAGATACCTGACAGTTATATAACAATTTTGCAAAGGGATAAACAGACAGCGGATGATTAATGAAGTCAATCGAAACACTGTAATAAGCAATAGGTCTTGACAGGCATACAGTGTGGAATTTGATCAAGGCAGTTCCAAGGCCTTGACGAAACGTTTCTTGGTAAGGAGAGGTGGATTGTTCAGAGGAATTCCACAAGCTTCAGCTGTGGACAGGCTGCTATGCCTTACTGTCCTCGATTGGGTGATCTCAACGTGGCAGCTTAAGTGGAATGCCTCCATCGCAGTGGCAACGTGACTAAAATTCACCATGTGTGATAATATGATGCTGCTCAATGTGTTCATTAGTTGACTACTGAAACTAGCTGGGTGCTGTTTACGGACCCGTTCATATAAGCATCTAGTCGTGCCACCGACATACATGGCTACATAGGAACCGGAGAATGAGTACACAGAACGAGGCTGCACAAGCGGTAAATACATTTTTTGGGCGTGAGCACAAAACCGGGTAGGACGTAAAATGAACGTGTGGTTTGGCGGCACAAAACGCCTTATTAAATGCAATCGAGAGTCTGCGCATGATAGCTTCGTCTACCATGTTGTCTTTGGCTTTTCAGTAAAAGTGCACGGCTTTCTTTTCTGTTAAGAGCAGCTGATTTCATATCCCTCTGCCACATAGATCTGTAGCTGAACCGCTTTCTGTGAATGTTGTGTATGAATGTCAGTTCTTCAGCAATGGTATCATCCATGCGTATTCTTACGACTGTGTGTGTCTGATGATGAATTAAGTTGTTCTCCAGGCTGATTGTTGCAAGGCTGTTTGAACAAAGAAAAGAAAGTCATGCACTCTAGCTTGCGCTGCAAGAGTGCTAAACCACATGCTCGTTTTATAGTTTGTAAAGTAAGATAACAGGAAGGTGGTTCTGTGGTTGTTACCATTTATCCGGGGGTTATTACTCGGTGACCCTCGAGCACACATTCCACTTTACAAGTGCAGATACTAACATTTATAGATGGCAACTCACTCGCTGATTACCTCTACTTTACACTTTAGTTACGACGTTGTCTTGATGGTTTGTCCATTATGGACTTCCTGTTAATTGTCTGGCTTTATTGAAAACCGTTCATTTACTGCGTATTTGGCTTCAGTGTACATAGTCATCCGCAATGAAGCATTACTTCAAACGATCCCAATGTAACTTGTGAGATATGTTTTCATGTTATTAGACAACTTCGATTTGTGTGTATGCTTTTGTTATACCATATTTATCCCGGTAAATTGGCCAAAAATGACATCGTATGGAGACAGGCTGAAAGAATTGCGAGTTCCCACGATGTTTTGATGATTAGATTCGAATTATAGTTACTGCTTGCGGTGTACTCAGTCCCTGTTTAGCATCAGTGTTCGTGCTGTAGCTCGCAACTTCATAATACATCAGTAAACGACGTAGTTTTCCACCGAAACCAGTCGGTTGCAGCGTTCAAACTGATGCGGGTAATGCAAAGTGTACACAACGGATCAAACGACAAACTGGCGTCAACAAAACCTACCTAAGTTGTAACAGTTCATACACTGAGGTCACCCTGCTAACTCCATATACACACCTATGTTTTCTGTTGAAACAATGTACTGCAAAACACCTGCGTCTAAATTCCACGATTTTTAAAAGTCAACTGCCCCATCCTGTCAAGTTTCAGAGCATGTGAATAAATGGATTATTGCTAGGTTTTGTGCAACTCATCCTTCATTTGTTTGGATGCTACAACTTGTGGAGGTTTCGAAATGCTGTCCAGGCTTTGAGTGTTTGTGAGATAACCTATTTATTTCGGTTCATATAATCACGCCAGCAAAATTCATAACCAAACTCATAGGTTCATCATCAATGGTGGTGACAAACACACGCTCCTGTCAATCTGGTACTGGAAGCTGACAGTTCATGGAAGCGAAATTCTTGTAACAACGACATGCTGAGGTGATTGGGTTGTTTTAGAACATCTTGTTTTCTTTGTGCAGCGTTGTAAAATAGAACACACCAGTCATCGTTCTTTAAGTCTTGAGTTCTCTCGTCAAGGAACTCTTTGACTTGTATTTACTCGAAGTCAATACTAAGATGGTTGAGAGCACTAGATCTCAAATGCAAAGATGATATCGAACGAGCACTTCAAGAAACACGTGTTGTGTTATTAGAATTGGATCCTTCACCGTGGGTCTCAAACGTGGTCGGGTGTGTATTATCGAAACAGGACGAGTTGTTGGATAGGCTGTCTAGATCAGTTTTCTTGTGAGAGGCAATATCATAATGTCGGAATATATAAACTACTTAATTGGTTCGCCATTACAGTTGTACTTTGAAAAGCACGCCAACTAACTTCTGCATCCGGATGGTCCTGCAAAACTTCCAGCATATCTTTCCTAGCAAGCACGAACAGATCAGCATAACCTACCGCCCTCACATCTGCCGTTTGTCTGGAGGTGGATGAAAATGGAAGAATTATTTGTACTTGCCACGTTCGAAAACGAAAACGGTGTGGTAAATACGCATAATTTTTAAGAACGAAATGTTCGACGTTAAACCAAAAGAGTTCAATTAAGCTTTTCCAATACTAGGCATGTATAAAGTTGACGTTTCCTACAGAGGTTGGGGATGATGGAAGTGTGAAGTCTTTAGGATATATATGGAAACAATCTCACAGATTAGGTAGAATTCTCCCACCACACCCGTGGTATCAAGCGTTTTAGATTATTCAGCACATCAGTACTATCAACATGTATGACTTTATTAATCGAATATTTGTTGAACGGGAGTATTGTCAAATAAGAAA
This sequence comes from Paragonimus skrjabini miyazakii, assembly GCA_014338405.1. Lineage (NCBI taxonomy): Eukaryota > Metazoa > Platyhelminthes > Trematoda > Plagiorchiida > Troglotrematidae > Paragonimus > Paragonimus skrjabini miyazakii. Next base: position 155,280 of record JTDE01000454.1, on the reverse strand, counting down.
TAACCGGACTATCATTCGTTAGTAGTATGGGGTGTATAACGAAATAAATGTTATTAACATATCTCCTGCAGTATGACTATCATCAACATCTTTTAGCGTAGAATATTTCTGCAGGTTTTTGTTGTTTTCTTGGTTATTTCCTCGCTTGAGTCCGATTGAATGGGTGGGCATACACAACATGACTTCAATTCTTGGCTGATGAGGTCTCTAGTTTACCCTGAGTGCAAGATGTTGATTTAGTAGTTGCGTGTTCTCGTGAAATCCTACGGGAATAGCTGAGTTGATTATGGTTTGAACCAGCGAAATTGTTAAAACGTACAGTGTGGTTAGCTAATATGTGACTGCCATTGAATATATAAATAGTGGGAGTTTGTTGTTTGTCATTCACATTTTTTCAGGACGGTCGTTAAAACCATTTGGTTTGAAGGGATGCTGTTTCTTGATGTCTCTTTCTCACACATTTAGGTTATTTGGATAACAGATAACGTCGTTTTTTATTTGCATATTACAATAGTATTCATCGTGGCCGCGTAAACACATAGGGCTGGTATGTAAATTGTTTTCACTGGAAAAATATTATTACACGTACATTTACCACTTACGTTTTCTGTCTGTCAGTATTGAGAACGTCAGTGTCGCCGAAGAAATCTCCTTTCCGCATTCTCGACCATACTTCGTTGCTTGGACTTTGATTATCATGCAAAGAAATTATGAACGTACGTCCTATTGTTTATTTACTCAGTAGTATGAAGTATTTTTCAAAATATTATTTGCATTGCAAAAATTCAAGTATACCTAGCAGATTATTCGCGGTTACGAGCAATTGATGTTTGCATTAAAGCAGATGCTGTTTGCGTATCTGCTTCTTCCAGCCTCTAACAAAACACATGCACTGAGAAGTGCATTGATTTTGCTGCAGCCAGTTGTTTGGTATGCCCAATGTGATGGGAGCCTGGACAAGCCAAAGTTCCCTCGGAGTGCATAAGCAGGCCCCATGTTTTAATGACTACAACATACCAGATTGTTCACTGTACTCGGAAAAGTCATTGGACGAAAGTAAGATTACACTGTGAGATTGTAAACGTTGCTACGCTTGCTTAAGAGTAAACTGTAGAACGGAACTATGCAGAGTTTTCTCCGATGTTGTGACTAGCTGCGGTAAAGGATGTCGTTGTCGGGCCCTGTGAATGCCTAAGTTCAGGCAGCAAGGAGTCCCAGGTCTTCTATTCATAATTTACAATGTCCGCTGTTCTTTCTGTTCCATATCGCTACCCACTGATATCTGAAACCAAGTAAGACGATATTCATTTTAGCGACGGAAACATTCTTTCTCGCCGTACACTTGCTGTTGATTCATCTTCTTATAACTTATAGCCAACATCCTTGTTGAGTTCCTCATAAATTACGATCCGCTTTTCATTCTTGGTTTTTCGCGTCCGTAAGTATTTTCTGTTAAACGCAAAAAGTGCTTGGGTTTTATACAATGCATTGACAGTCTGAATTATCTCTTGAGCTAACATCCACCTAATTTTGGACAATGTGCAACTCACTCTGTGTCAAGTTGCCTTAATTTCGTTTCTTTTCAGTGTAGCGGCCAAACTGTACTGAGATTGCTGATCCCTAATAAACATTGCGTTTGAGGTAGATGAAAATGATAACAACTGAACATTTTGCTTAGTGCACAAATAAGATGAAATATACGTGCCAATGAAATGACTGACGAGAAGTAAATTATGGACGCACATATTCGTGGACTCGATTAAAGAAGATTTGGACCGAATGTCAGTTTTCTTTCCAAGGCCTTATGTTAAACATTAGACTAAACAGTAAAGCTATCCTGGTTACTCACTAACGTAATGATGGTTTTAGCCTTTTTCGTTTAGTTTGCACGGCAATATAAGTTTGATGACCTAATTATATCTTTATATGCTATCATAATTGGTCAGTCTTCATATGTTTTAATTTACCACATGAAAAAGTTTGAATAACAATCTCACCCAACCACTTCCAAGACCCCATCGGGGACAAGGAACAGGTCTCGAGCAATTTCATCCTTACGACAAATGTAATCCCCAGGTGTGACAATAGAGGAACGCATTTTCAAAACCATGTCGTGCAGGAATTCTGGTCGACAATCTTTGAATATGACAACCTGATGGAAAGGTTCAAAGTTCGAATACGTACGCTTTTGACGACTTCAGCTGCACATAAATTAGGTAAAATATGAGGAGAAATGGATGAATTTCAGAATTTCGTAGATTATTAATTTAGAAATATTCTTTTTTCAAGCTACTCTGTTAAAATGGGAGGAGGCCATGATATACTTAACTTTTCATTCGGTGGCATCAGTCGCCAACACAAGCAGCAAAACTGATCAAATGCAAATATCATACTAACAGCCAAACTGTGTACGCCACTCCAATTGCAGTTACACCGCTGTTTTTATTGGCCGAATAGATCAATACATGCAAGCATTTGGTCCCAGTGAGCAAGAACGAAGTGATGGACAACATACTCAACTTTGATGGGTCTCTACAGCACCGGCTATGTGATTGTTAGACGCTTTAACATGACAGTCCATACACTAGAGCAAAGTGTAGCTGTCACCTGGGATGCTGGACGGCGTGTGAACTGGTATTCTCGTTACTTTTTAGACCAACTACGCATGATTGATTAATTTTCCTATTAGGAAAACACGTACAGAAGTTTGGGTAAATAATTGACATATCTTACCATAACATAGGTGATTGCATGGTCTAGCAGATAATCCTGTGGACCAACATTCTGTGGTGATTTATATATATGATGCTCAGTCAAGAGTTGCGAATTTGACTTTCCTGGTGTGCGTGGTGCTAATAAAGTTCGACAGAACCCAGTCAGAGTTTCAGCTATTCGCTGGTGATCACCTGAACCAACAGTTTTGTAAAACATCTATCGGCTTATTCTTTGACGTGGTGGGCGCTTGGTACCAACCGAAAGCAGTTGTTGGATGTCAGTCAGCGAAAAGAGTAAGCACCGTGAAGATCGAATATTCGTTGATGGACGACCACCTTTTATCAATATGAACTATAGATAATATATTCAAATTTTTCAGCATGTTCTTGCATAAACCCCGTGCTCTAAACTGACCGCATGGCGTATGAAACATTATAGCTGGCTTGGCTGTTCGATCCACTTGTTGGTGTTATGCGCTGTTTAGATAAAGTTGAATGAGTATGCGTTGACAACTGATGCGATCGATTCGAAATGTCAACAACCCGCGATACACGTAATCTCCTTGCCTTAACTGCTTGTATAAAGAAAACAGGGCGTTTTGAATATCCTGTTCAACTTCACTGTGTATCTGCTGACTCAGCACACCACTCGTTAATTAAAGGGAAGTTATCCGAAAAGCCGCACCCTGCTTTCCATGAGTATGAGAATCGTAAATAAGACAGTTTATGTATCTCGTAACTTCGGTGCAAAGATCTAACGTCGTGAATTTTAACATTTATATTGTCCGCTCACTTCACGCATTCCAATATTCCATCTATGTGACGGAATAAGGTTAACGAAGTATTAACACTTCATACACCTACGACCTAATAGTAATTTCTGATCACATTACCACTCAATACTATTCAGTACCGTTGAGTGCCGTTATGTTGCAAGTTATAACTATGCAGTGGAATTTAGTAATTGATTAATTAATAAATAAATAAATGGTAAAGTTCATTAACGATTGAGTCATAACTGTCTACATACCGATCGGATGAGTTAGCTAATGGCCAAGTCAATTGAAACGATTGGACAGTTTTTCTGTCCACACACGTTTAGATTACGCCTATTGTGTGCTATCTACAGGGTTCCACCGAGCCATCCATAACTCGTTCGCCATCGAATGTTTTCCACTGCCGAGGTCATTGCCATTCGATTGCTCAAGTTAACCTTGTATGGACAGAAAATCTTTTTTCAATCGCTTCAACTGTTTTGGCCACTAGCTCACCCACCCGATCGATATGTAGGCAGTTAACACTCAATCGACGTCCACAAATACAAAATTGAGATGATGTGCATTTTGACTTCTATTAAGTTTCGCATGTAATCGTTTGTAGTTTTATTTTCCTTTGCAACTGTAACAGCCTGTTGAAGTGTTACTATATAAAAGCGTTCATCACCCTAGAACAGTAGACTATCGGACGAAACAATTAGTCTGTAGGTGGATGAGGAACGTTTGAAATAACGACAGATATCGCTAATATCTAATTGATCAGCATGTTTTGAAACTAGCTCGCTGTAAGGATCAATCATACCTTTAGACCGGCTGAGTTGTGAGACATCTCCAGGGCCTCAGAGGTTTCATTCTTGGATCACTTAACTTTTGTGTTCATAATATTTATTTTCTCCAACGTTGGCGATGATCATAGCATTCATTTCGAATTACGTTAGGTTAATGAATGATCTGTCTAGTGTGGTGTGTGTGTAGTATTTAAGATTTTGGGAATTATGTTGATTGAATGACTAGTAGCACATTGCCGAACAGTGGTGCGATCTAGAAAATTAACATCCAACGTTTTAGTCTGTAGTCGGCTTAAAGTGAATTGTAGTTTGACTGAAACTCAAGCTTTATCAAACATTTCTAAATAAACGTAACCTTCAGCTGTTGGCCATAATTATTATTGTGAATTTAAAGAGGGTTAATTTACCTTTTTTAAGGTTTCCATATTCACATTCAGAGCCAGTTCCACTTTCAACCTGTTTGGAAGGTTTTCAAGTGTGTTTGTCTCAACCACACTACTTCCTTTTCTCCTGCGAATGAAACGGAGGCATTGCGAATTAGCTCAAAAGACTTCTAAGGCTTTGAATGATACTTAATCTCACAGCATCTAGTTATGGATAGCCCGTGTCAGGTGATTTAAGTATGTGCATCCCATCGCAAAGAACTCTGCTACAACTTCCAACAATCCAGTATGAGTATGAGAAACTCGTACACCACCGCTCCAAAGCGCGTGCAAAATCCCTGCGCATGATTTTGATAAATCATGCAGGGTATGGAAAGTTAGCAGAAAATTACAAGATTCCAGCATTTTAGTTTCCTCAGTTTGTATACACAAAGTTTGTCCACAGCCCCTCTGAATTTTTCCTTGTCTTAATCGAGAGATGAATATATACTGTGATTGGTAACGTGAGGAAAATATGCATGAGTATGAGTAAGGTGAGACTGTAGTGAGACTGTTTATATCACCAGTGGGCACCCAGATTAATTTGTATAGCGCTGTGGTAGATATATGCATCTGTTGCGATGTGAGACCAAAATAGAGAGTTGCCATCAAATTAACTTAGCAAATTAATGGACAAATTCGAATAATTCAACTGGGGCTTTAAGCCTATGAAATGTGGGAGTTATGACCACTACTTTGTGTGGTCCAATTCATCTTGCTGCAACAAGGTTCAGCTTATGTAATATTCTAACTACTTTATGTATTACTGGTTTTTAATATACACTTAGATATCTAGTCGTGCTCAGTGAGAAAATGTTTGTTAACAAATGACATGGTGTGTTAAGACTTTTCCGCGTGAGATTAAAATTTTCCCGCAGATGTCACTGATGCACTTAATGTTGACTGATTGTCAGCAAACTCTCTTTGCAGACAACCTTAACGAGCCTTAAGTCTCTCTAATTGAACAATCTCTGGACACTGGGAAACGAGATCAGCAAAGGACGGACCCGGATGTCTGTGATTTCAAGGAAAGCTTCAAGACTGAATGCTTCGCATTTGACCAAAATTCTCGGATGTAAATAGACCGTTCCGCTGGACCATGGTGTAATGGGGACAAGCTCTACGCTTACAGCCTCAATCATTCAATCAAACCACAGCTATGTTAATGTTGCACAAACATATTGCAAACAGTCACCTCGTTTTCGACGGCTGAGTGAAAGATCAAGAGATGGACAGTGTGAAACATCAGCATGCTATGCTTTCTGCTCGGCCAAAACGACACAACATCACGTGAGCCAAAACCAAAGTGGGATTGCACAAAGTGTACCTGAGTTGTTAGACACGTATACACTCCAGCAAAAAGAACTAACCTACTCAACATTTTGCAGATGATTTGCCTGTCTCGTTTCACACAGTGCTCAACTCTGCTTTTTTATTGAGTGAAAGACGTTGAAGGAGTGAAAGTGTATTTTATTACTCTTTGGATTTTAATGCTTTTACGAGAAAGTTTTGCGAAAGCAATCGTGACAAAACTACGACGGGTATATATTTCCGGCATAATTTAATTACATATTCACATAACACACGCTTCTTTTTTGTTTTGGGATACCTGCCACTTAGCTACTTGGGCTATGTCGTGTAAACTAGCATCTCTAAAAGAAGCGAGAATGCAACCGTCGGGGTTATCAAACCGACAGTTATCAAACGGTCATTTGGATCTCTGCACGCAAATGGGCGTCCAGCCTTCTCTGCCTGATACTGTAGTGGAAATCAAGAAAACGGTCGACAATGTTGCAACAAAATCTACAATAACTGTTTACGATAAATTCTATCACACTATGTTCCCTGTATGTTTGAAGAAAGTTCCTGTTAGATAGCAAACAAATTTCAACGAACTCAGTTCCTCCAGTGTACTAAAATCCGCTGTTGCCACAGTCAATTCCCGATAACAACGACCAGGTGCAGGCAGAAGCTGAGGTGCGCGAGGACATAGTGTGTATTCAATCGAACAATAGACAAGTGGTTTATATGTATAGTGAACATAACAGGTATGAAGAACAGTATATAACAGGAGAGCAAAAGGCTCACAGACTCTACAATACCTTCCTAAACGAAGATGAGTAACTTAGTCAAATTCCATGGCTGCCCCCGTAACGGTAATACTGTTGGATAAAGTTTAACCAGATTCTAGATTCATTCAACTCACAGTACTCAGAAATGTCTGACTGACAGTTTATTACACTTCCTGTGATATTCACTTCACCCAATTCGTATACAGTTCCATCCGTCAAGCCACACAGATCAACAGCTTCTCAGTAGAACACGGATGCGTATAACACATGAGGGGCAAACATGAAAATCCTAGAAGTTAGGTTTTAGTCCACAATGTATCAAATATTGTTCAGGCAACAATGACCATCGTACATGAACAGATGCTAGCGTCGTGTTTGCACGGAAATGTATCTGCCAACTGAATGAATAGGGGAACCTGGAGTGATTTGGTGTCCTTCAATAGCCTAAATGGAAGCAGTAGATCAAGGCAGAATATGTTTACTTTCCTCATGTCACACAATAATATCACTGCAGAAAGTTGCGAAAGGCATTCCTTCAACCTTTTCTCAAATGCTTTTCAGCATACAGGAGAGTGACATAATAATTGCATGGTTCACAGTGAACATTAACCACTTCACTACTAAGAGGCAGTTCTCTACTTGTTATCGACGACAATAGCGGATAACACTCGTTTGTAATTTGTTTTAACCCCATTGGTTTAGTTGGACATAGTTCAGCTGTGATTCGAACCTATGACCACATAGGTTCGAGTCAGTGTAAACAGTAACATATCATGATGGGCACCCTCAAACCGACACTTTCCGTCAGGTTTCATTCTGATTTAAATTATCAGATAGAAGTAGCATGAATGTTGGCGGACTGAGTAATAATCACTCCACCTTATAAGCGGAAAAAGTAGGTTCTGCAGACTAATATAGATTGCAATTCTTTTTCCCAGTTGAAGTCTAAGCTTAAGCGGATCGTAGCTGGAAGTACCACACGAAAGTTGGTAACTGTTTGACAGGTATACAAGGGTTCTGTGTTCTACGGTTAAATAACAGAGCTGACAGATGCCTAAAGACGGGAGTGAGAGAGTTTTACTTGATTTACTTGTGCAGAACTGACCAAAACGAGACGGAAGTCGCTCAGAACAAATTCGAAGAAATAACTTCTCCTAGATTCTTCCGGTGGCTCACAAACCGAACTGTTCACGCCACCCATCTAAGTTCAACTGGTGAATTTCAAAGTCATTCTGCGGTAACGCTGATGTTGCTTTGACCCTAGTTAATTTTTATAGTGTGACTTATGTCTGAAATCCTTACGCCTTTGTCTGTTTTGAAAATACTACTAGTTCTGTATACAGGTGGTTAAATTTATCAATTGCGTTTGAGTTGCAGAAAAATCTACACTAGTAAAATATAAAGAAAGCTCGAATTGATGATAAAACTGTTGACCGTAATGTGACTCAGATATGTATTAACACGCCAATTTGTGTGCTACAAGGAGAGCGCACGAAATATCATTGCTTTCGTTGAAGTGCTGTCCTCTGACACAGAAATCACGGCTACTGGTTGGTCAAGGTTCACTTTCCTAAACTATATCTACAACGCTCATATGCGGTCTTCATAGTAATACAGAGCTGGTTAACTTTATGTCAAGATTTCCGTGCTCATTCTTCCTTCGTCAACTGCAAGCGCATTGTGTAGGCAGTTCTGCAGTTTTGCGGAGCACTTGCTCAACTAAGTTTTTTTGTCGTTAATTTCATCTGAGACTAACATAGGCGGTAAGCATTGCAAGGCAACCTGAATACGTGGTCAAAATCACAACAGTGGGTCATTGCACCGAAGTTGTAAATACCAAGCTATTGTAGGCATATTTGGACCGAGCTATCACTAACTTACACTGTGGTGAGACACGTGTTATAGTCAGTCTATGAAAGTGTCTTTGTGTCTTCTTTTGTTCAACCCTCGGAGGTTTACTAAACGCTTACCGCTCAAAAGACTTCCTGTGATTGAACGTAGCACCTAAGGCATTGCCACCGGCCAGAATACGTCTGATTATTCTCAGCTAAGGGTTTACTGCTTAACAAGAGCAGCTGAATCCCTGGGGCCATAAAAGTTCCACATTTGTCCTAGTGCACAAGCTGTTGAAAGAAAATTACACTTGCGGTGGACTAACTGTGATTATCTGAAAAGGGTTCCTTAATGTCAGAACGTTTTAAATATATCGGTACAACTGTTCTGGGTACATTCGAAGACTGGGAAATAAAAACCGTTGAGTTGCCCATGATCTTTGTTTACATAGTTTGCCAGATGTACATGCTTGCATCACTCCTGAAGACCCAGAAAAGCAACGACACACTTTTCCAAGTGACTGAGTGATCGATCAGAAAATGTAAGTATAAATGCTCCATGTTTAAATTGCAGTCAACACAACATGTTGAGATTTGTAAACTGAGCTGTCTATACATTTTAGTATAGCTTAATAGACCCTAGCATTGATGGTTTTAAAGCTCCTATTAGGAATTCTAGGCGTTTTACAACAGTTCAGTGTGCAGAGAAAATATCTAAATGGTAATAACCTACGCAACATCAGTTGTTAAGAAAATTTAGACTCCGAATAAGTTGAATCTTTTATGTGCATGCAGTTATTTTACAGCCAGCTGAAGTTTGTGTCCTGTGTAACCATCTTTTGAACCATCCATTATATTCAAGTGCTTACCGCTGGTGGATCACTCTTGATAGAACTACACACTTTACCATTCAGTTGTCCATATAACTTTGATATGAACTCATCAGTGGGCTCTATCCTACACAGACATCAAGCAGCCAATTTTTTTCATTACCTACCTAAGCGGTATTATTCTAAACTGAGTATCCGATAGCATGTGGGGGTGTATTTACTGAGTTCAGAAGATAATCGTTAGATATGAGTCAGATTGTCAGAATATGATTTCAAGCTACTTTCAGGTAATCATTATAAAAGGTAAGCTATAGTCAGTACATACCTGGAGATCTTCAAATGGCGCTTCAGGTAAAACAGCAATGTGCTTTTTACGGAGTTATGTGCGTTACTGCTTCGAACTGGTAAAAGAAAATCTGATTTCTATAAGTAACCCAGCGCAGACTATGAACCACAAGTCAGTAGGATATGACTTTTTATTACAAGGTAGCCTATAATGGACAAAGTGAGTGTTTACTGAAGTCTGGTACGTCAGTTGGCCAGACGATGTACACTAGTGACTGCCAGTTTAGAGCGGCGAAACCACATAGGACAGAATATCCACTAATTCTATTCGTGTGGGCGAGTTCACATAGGTTGATTTGAAGTTCTTTTTCGTTCACCTAAAGTTCTTATGTTCATGTTAAATTTGCCAATTAATGAGTTTTCCGTCAAAGCAACAAAACACTGTGAATTACTGGCACTTTACTACGCAGATCATTAACCCAACTGACTTGACTTGTCGCTTTCTTTCGATCCATAAAACTTCACATAATGTATTACCGTATAATAATGTGTTGACTATGCTGATTTGTTTAATTTTTATTTGTTATGTTGCGTAATACTGATAGCCTTCAAACTATGGAACATGTGTCTGTCAATTCTTCAGGCGATGGAGTCAGTGACGTTATCAGAAATGCGATTATAGTGGGTTTGACTTGGTCTTTGTAGCGCAGAAACTTGCTTTTTATCTATCAGATAACATTGGGCAAAAATAAATTAAGTTGTTCATTTGAACACACATTAGACCGTAGAAATTCTCCAGCTAAGAGTTTGGCAACAAAATTACGTGTTTATTTTGCCACAGTGACCAGCATTCTGACAAAACGAATGTTCCCCACCTAAAACACGAACCACGAATCCTTCTTGTAAGTGCTTGGAAGCACAGTCTTCAGAAGACCGAATCAAATAAAATATTCTCGTGTCTAGGTAACTTTCGCCAAGAGAAACGCTTGTTGTATGCTAAACATAACTAGCAAATAATCAATCCTAAGTTTTGTTTACAATACTGCAACTTGTATACAGAAAACTTAGTTTTTGTCAAACGTTGCCATGCCTCAGTGTTGCTAATGACGACGGTTCAATTATTACAGAAAGACATATATAACAACGTCGATCTTACGCCTAATACACTGGTGGTGTACTTGGCATTGTTTTTTATTAAAACATGAGATATACATTACCAGTTCTCACAGTACTTGATTAGTTAACGATTCAACCAAGCGTAACTGTGGTCCAAGTTACAGTAAACTTGCTGAAACGCCTGCTAAGTTGCTCCAACCACTAGAAAGATAAGAGGGATCTACTCAGCTGCTCAGTACTAAAGGTATAGGCCATTGTACTTGTGGGGGTAGTTTTAACGCGAATGTCATGCCAAATGCAAATTTCATTTAAACGATATTTTAATGGCTTTCATGAGCAGACAAGAGATGCATCTCGTCTCATATATCACTGATTAAGCTGAAGAAGGTAGTATTCAGATTGACGTCGAAATAACGTAAGAATACTCAATAACTAATGTTTGTAAACTTGGACATCAAGCATTTTTGTGAACACTGGAACAATGTGTTGTTGTCACAGAAAAACAATTTTAAACTGCTGTTATTTCTTGAAACAAGGTTTCCATAGCCATCTATCGGATGAAACCTTTGGACGAAAATAAAATGTACACAGGTATAAAAGCAACCATAATCGCGCCGACCGCCCTGAAGCCTACGCAATAACTATTGTTGTGAATGAAGTTAACGGATAACATGCTACAATAATAGCTGCAAAATAACTGTTCGAGATTTGGACTTACTGTTTGAAAGGAGGTTTGAGGACAAAGTTTAGCCGCATTTGCTCAACCGGTATCCGTATGACGCTCTAAATATTTCATACTAACTTCCATCACGTTTGTACTTTAAGTGACGCCGAATGCTTCATTTGTGGTATTTGGAGGGTCATCATCTGTACAGTTTGTTCTAATGTACGTTGTCAATCTACTTAGTGGAAACTGACAAGCTTGTGTTTTAGATCTATACGGGGTGATTTTAAATATTCAGTAATATCTGGCGTAGGTGTTGGATGCAGTACAGATGTTTAACTATTAATGAGATAAAATATCAATCAGTGTGCACAATCTGCCTACTTCTACAATAGTACCACGTGATTCTTACATGAACAGTGCGAACAAAACGTTTTATATTGCATTTAGGTTAGATACAAATTGATAAACGACGTCAACCTGAGCACGCGCCAGAAGAACGCAGTTATTATGCCCAATCAGTGAGAGAAATGTCTGTTATACTTATTCCAGTGACAGAAGAAAGCTTACGAGAAAAATTCTATTTGCAACGGTTTATGATTTGGAGTATAGTACAATCTAAGAACCAACATACCCGAAGAGATAAACTCACTTTTGACTAGCATAGTTGTGCCATCGCAAAATACGCTTCTGTAGATCAGGTTTTGTTGAATGTGTTCGCATATGGCTTTTAACATCAATCTGTAGAAGTAAACAAATAGAAATTATTAGTTAAAAGTACAAAGAGTTGACGATGTATTCACCATCAAAAAACTACATGAAGTTGTCAGATATTCGGGTTTACCAGTGTACAGTTGCAGTGTTGTCAAATCAATTTTCATAAAATCACTGAATTTAAAAGCTACAGTTGAACGATAGAAAACATGTGTTTTGCAGTCATGACAGGTTCAGGTTTGAAACTTATTTCATGTGTGCACCCAGGTGCTTCGGATGAGGGAACGTACACGCCCACGCACACTAATTACGTCCCTGTCCACAAATTGGCAAGAGGATTTGCATGTGTCCGACCTTTTTAAATACCATACGTTTTTCACTCTGGGGTTATCTAATCTCCCAAAGAAGTAATTAACACGAAAACTCTGTTTGGTTAAATTATCAAGCTGACTAGGACACCAAAACAAGTAAAATCAGTTATTCCATAGTTTGTAAACCAAGCTGCTACAAACCACTGGTCAGTAAGTATATAGAACTACCAGCTGAAATGTTTGTGATCTGGGGAAGCCAGCTGTTAATATGAACTGTTAGAGCGATGCATTCATATTGATACAGATTTATGCTCCTTAAGTGTTGACTATTATTTTATATACACTCATCAGAATAGACAGAATGGTTTATAGCAGTCAGGCCGTGCAGACAATGTATGCACATTTACAGTGGTAGACGAAACAGATGATCAAGTGTGGTTAGCTTCTGTTGGCCGGTTTAACTGCGACAGTGCAAAAAGTCCACGGCCCCAGTTGTTGAGTGGCTGCACTTTTAACGACCCGCGCTTGGATACGGGCATCTGTCACTTGGGTGGCTTTTGCTGAATCTCACTCATTCTTGATTGGTCAAAATTTACACAGGTTTGTCATTTTTGCGAACGCTTTGTCTGGCTCCACACTTTTATCGCATGGAGCTGGACAGAAAATAGCACAGTCGGCAAGAGCACACCAAGAAGAGAAAAATGCTTTCGTCGTTAGACAACCTTAGCTTGCATACAAGACTGCAGTGGTCAGTCAGTGCATTATACTCTTAAGTAATCTGCCAAACTAGATGAACATTGTTAATAACAAAGGAGTTTTCAGTAAATTTTTCCACATCAAGCCATCTACAGTGTGATCCACACAAACGAACTAACATCATCCCAACAACCGGGCAGCAAGTCATGCATGAACAGAATCCCCGTCATTTTGCGCTGTGGTTACATTCAGAGGATAGTTAGATCGTCTACTGTTGAGCCTACACACATGCACTACGGTAAATTATTTCCAATGGAGAAATGTTTGATTAAACGTCTGACTTCCATCTTTTCATTGCTCACCATCAACGTGTCGAACTTTGTAGGAGTGCGTCGAGTTGAGTAAACAGGCGGCTGGATTAATGAACCGTATTCTGTAAGCTTGATCTGTTCGAACCCTGCAAACAGGTTGATATATATAGACAAAAACAAATTACTCAAACCTGTCTGAGTTAATGGCTAATCATCCATTTATTTGTTCAGACAACTCCATAAACACTGATCTTTCAATGTTTGGAGTGATCGGTCTTGTGGTTACTTGTTTTAATTCCAACAACTGACAGGACGAACAGAGAATACCAATCCATAATCGGCAGTCTGATAATCAGTAGCTTGTTTACAGACTGTACGTTGATCATATGTTTGCTAAACAACAACACTATGTCGTGACTCAGTAGTCTGCCTTCATGTTTCGATCTATCGCCAGTTTGTTCCCTGTTTGTCTGTCAGCATACCGAAATCCATCGAACTGTTTAGAGTCGGATGGATGAAGTTGTCACATAGAAGCAAATGAAAATTGCTAACAGGTTGTGATGGGTCAAGGCCAGATGACTGCGGAAACTTCATCTGTGCTTATGCACAGTGAGATGTTGATTACTCAAATAACACGTTTCGGTTAGACAGTAATACCTCTATTCGAGGGCAGCGTAGGATATATAAAATGTATCTGTTAGACAGGTAGATAGAATATCACTGTCTTTTTTTGTCCAGGAGAGTGCTTTTCGACTCCTTGCAAATGGGCTTGTTTGATGGAGACAGATAATAACTGACGATACCAATCTGATAAAACTTATAAGCTGTAACAATTATATGCAGTAATTTTGTAAGCGTAACTTTTAAGGATCATAGAAAATATTTTGTGTGTACATTACCCAGTTACAATGTCTTTACGGTTACTTTGGCAAAATATAGCGACTTGACCACAAACGGATCTACTGCTCGTTGAACCTCCAACGCACTCAGTAAACTGTTCGGAGTTCCAACTGTCAACACTTCCACTGCCAGCATGGAAGCGCCGTGATTAGTTTCGTATTCATCTCACTCCATTGAAACAGTATTAGGACGGGACAGTATCGTGCTTGTTGTCTGTAATGGGACTAGAGTTGAGTGAACTTTGGAAATCCATCGCTTTTCTCTTGCAATTCTTACTACCATACCGGCCCACCCCCTCGCTGTTGTGGTGGACATAGAATACACAGTGGGGTAGTTGAGTAATGGCGTCCAATTTCGAAATTTTCGGGTTCCTGACTTGGCTTCGTAGCTTAGTTCGTAGGGCACACGCTACTTGAAAGCGCGTGGCTCTAACAGTTTCTTCAAATGCAGCTGAAACGAAAACATTTCACAACCACAACGTTTCATAATTAACAAATCCGACATGTTATCAATAAAAACAAACCAATGTTAACGACGTGCACTTCTGATCCTGTTCGACGTCCGCTGATCTCGGGTAAACAGACCATTGATGAATTTATGAAATATGTGACCGTAAGAGTGATTAGCATAAAATTGGTTAAACATGCGAAGCAGTTTGGACTGGGTTCCGCAGTTCACACTGATTAAACGACTGGATTCATGAACTACGTAAAGCTGACAGATTACGTGGGCATTTTAAGCAGATTGTGGTATAAACAAACCCACTTTTTTGGCCTGTATTGGAAAGCATATTCGTTAATTAATATTACGGGGTATTATCCACTGTATACAAACCTTACGCACACTTAATCGCAGTCCTAATCACAAGATCTTCCTTTGGAATGAGCAGAATCTATACGGTGTCCCATTTCGAAGTCATGCAACGCCCTAATAATTATTCATAATGGAACTTGAGCACTCATTACGGTAGGATAATTTAGTGTGTCTCGGTGAAGGTTTCTTTTGCTATGGCTTTTAAATTTACCCTGTATGAAGTTGCGGCGAATTCTAAAATTCGGTTGTGAAAGGAACACGCGTGATCGGTCTTGTAAACAGTTAAACTCGGGTTAAGTGCTCTACTTCAACTGTGTTCGACAAAGGTATCCAAATGATGGCAATCTTGCGATTAACCGTGTGACTGCCACGGGTTCATTATACTCGAATTTGAGTTCACCAAAAGACTTACTTAATTAATCTTGCAACAGCTGACAGAAATGCTCTGTAAAGGTTTAGCTGAACGTTAGATACTATTTTACTCGCTTGGTTTAAAGTCAATGAGAGTGGTGTCGTCAGGTGCATATGTTACCCGTCTATTGGTTGTGACCATAGAAAAAATACCTGGGAATTCTTTTTTCAGTTCACACGCAACCACTTGACGTTTAAAGTGACCGATTTTCATTCTTCAAGTTCTTCAGTTCAATAAAGCGAACAAGGAGATCTAGATTAGTTTGCAAATCCCATTTAAAATTGTTTATGAAGCCATTCGTGAAGTAGTCGTCTCTGTGAAATTGAGCTTAAACGTATGGTTATTCCATAATATGATATCAGATGCTTGTACGTGAGGAACGGTCAGTTTGACCACTGTATTTTACAGAATATTTTGATTCTGCCAGAAAAAGTGAAAAATAAGTGAATGGAACTAAGTTTAAATCTATATATACATAAGTATCAGTGAAAATAACCGATAGACTTCGGAAAAACCGCGGAATTTTGATTACCAAAAATTGCGCAAATTCCATGCCAGCCGCGTTTCGTGCATTGATGATATTTCGCACCTGACCTGGAAGGAAAGCAGTAACCTTTAAGGAATTCTGTGATTCGTTGACAAGTGCTTAACATTTTACGTAATGGCATTTGTTTGTTCTAATGTCATCATAGATTACAACAAAAACGATCGTCGCGAAAGAGGTTAAATTAGAGTTCTACTCAAACAACTGTATCTACAATAAGTAGATGTGTATTTCTAAGATCAGTTTAAATCGGTGCCTTTAGTAATAGAAGTCTTATTGACGAAAATAAATTTTCTTCCTTTGTCAGTTCTGGCCACAGTGACGTGTTGGAATTCTGAAATAGTCGCTCACGTGTATAGTGTTCGAGTCATCTGGTGATTAAGTGAAACTGCACAATAATTGCTCTTTTGTTTTTAGATGTGAAAAGTCAGGGCTTTGGCTGGATTCGAACCAGCGACAGAAACACCATGCCTCAAAGCGGCAAGCGCTCTACTAATTGAGCTACGAAACCACGCCGGGAGCTCGGAAATTTCGCATTTGGACTCGGTTACCCACCCGTCCCTCTGTCTCATATGGAATCAACAAAATAACCCAGGGGATCGACTGTCCTGTCAGGATTTCTTGAACAGTTCACGCTGGAATCCACCAACGTGTGATCGTTTAACCAACAGATATTTCCATGCACATGTAGGCTGTAAACTCCAAGATTTTGAAAATTTCACTGTCACTGGGGACTTGTTTTAGTTTCCCGGTAACTTTTCACTTTGCCCACTCCTGTTTTGCATGTTTACCGTATGGATTGTAAAAATTGCTGAACAATGACATCAGTTGTGAAATGATAACTGCTAGTTCACTTAACTAATGAGAAGTTATACACCATTTTTTGTAAGTAGCCATTGAATTATTTTGATCAGCATGGCTCCAAACGCCAGTAAGAATATTTCTGACGAAAATACTAAATAACTCACGTATAACCTTCTGTATTTATGTTTCTGAATATTTGGCAGAAGCAGGAAATTATACTGATTTTCCATCTTTCATAATACCAGAATTTGCTCCACCATTATATTGAGTTTCGTGAAGTACACTTTTGACAAAAGGTACTGGTATCTGATTGACGTACACACACCGTTTTATATGATCATACAAGTTGATATCTTGAATTTATTTTACTTTGACGTTTTTGCCTTCCTATTTGCTTTTACATATTTTAGGAAGCATTACCAGTGACTGCTGTCGCACGCCTCACAAACGCATGGTACATTCCATAGACTGAGATAATCTAAATGCTGACTGATACATGCGTATCTTAAAAATGGCCTACATGGAAAAGCTGTTATCCACAACTATTGATATATAACAGTTGATATCTACAACGTAGTGAGAGCCTGTGCTTTCCATCAAATACTGGCCAAACATAACTGTTGCATTCTGGGTTCTACAATGTAGTAATAATCGGTTTTCTGGTTGTAAGCGACTAGTGAATAATGTATACACTCATTCCCATGGATAGATGAAGCTATTAGTATTTTGTCTTGAATTCCTTTCGGTTGATTCATACTATACTCAGTGATGACGTCCAACTCAGAGTGTGACTTGAATTAGCAGTAACATAACTCTACTATGTATCTTTTAAGTTTATTCTGATAAGCCCCTTCTCCGTTTGCTATCTAACAAGCATCTAAGAAACCAGCCACAGATGAAGATCGACAGAACAGTTTCACTGTCAGTGTAATCACACACAGTGCTTTTAGAGTGTAACAAATACAAACCGCAAATTCAAGCTGTGAAATCACAACTAACCATATAACCAATTCTAGCAGTCATGATGTACTAGAAATACTGCTTTTCGACGTGGGACTGATAATATTCAGAGGCGCAAGAAATCATGCTCAACGAACGATTTGCGACTAACAACTGTCACAGCTATTTAGATTGTTCGTGGTGCAGTTGAAACAAACAGCATGCATCACTGCGTCGACGAAGCACCTGAACGCTCGTGTGAAGATTGCACATTTCGGATATTAATACAATACACTGTTCGAGAGGGACCAAGCAAAATATTTTCAACGTTGACAGTAGAGTATCTTGTTCAAATCGCATATGAAATATAAAAGAGCCCTCTTTTTGTGGAAGAACTGCATGATTTACACAACACTGATAACCCAGCGAAGATATGGATCGTCTTGTTTGCGGTAGAAGTGCGAATCATGAGATCATACCACCTGAACTCGACATATTTGGCGAGAATTTCAGTTTTACTGTCTACCATCACTGGTCCTTATGTCGGTGCTGGGATGAAGGAACATCAATATGAAACCGGCGAGATGTTGCACAGTGTCATTTATAAGAAGCAAAGGACGATACGGCGTTGCGAGATCTTACCTAAGAAGCTTAACAGCAAGATTTGTTGAAAAATCTTCCATCAGTGTAAATATCAGAAGACTACGTTCACATGCTAGTTGAGTGTAGCCGAAATCCCAAAGCAGTTTTAAGAAAAGGAGACCAGTATTTTATAAATAAATGAGCAAATAAAGTACACGGGGCACTATCTTCATCTACGCCTTTTTTTCTTTTAATGATCAGGTTGTCCGATCGTCTCGATAGAAGACACAGTTACTGTCTGTTAACTCCAATCGATAACCCCGCGATTAGAACTTCCTAGATAGGTCGAAATCTCCGAGTCGATAATGCTGGTCAGTGTAACGGCAGATTCCTTAACTGTAAGTTAAAGCAACTGTGAAAGACTTATGTTTCGGCGGGATTATAACTAACTGTAGTAGCAAATGTTATAACAGATGAACTAGAGAGCCATTTTGGGAACTTGAAACTAGGAGGTCAACAAATACGTTTTCATTCACTCCGCAGTGCATTTGGCATCTATGCAGTATTCTGTCTTGGTCGTCTATTTCTTGAATTATCCGATGGAGAGCACAGGCAAATTGTGGCGGTTCAGCTGTTGGAGACTTTCAAGCTCTAGCTGCGTACTGAATTTAATATACTTATTAAGCTCTTTCAGTATGGTGGGTTCCTTCGTTTATTTCAATACTGTGAATACACTCGGTTTAGTCGTGAGAAGAAACGCGTTTCTTCTCAGTTACCCTTTACAAGCGTTATGTTGACGATATCCTCTGTGTGGTAGATGAATCTAAAAGCCTCAGAGGGATACTGACTCACTGCAACTCTGTGCATAAGAATATTCACTTCACCCTAGAACCCGAATCACCCGCAGGTATAGCGTTGGTAGACGTACTCATGTCTCGTCGCGAAGATGGTACGATACAACGAAAGGTGTATCGTAAAGCAACTTGGATGGGTCAGTATACAAACTTCAATAGTAATGTACCACTAAGACAAAAGAGGAATCTGTACCGATGTCTGGTAGATAGGGCCACGAAAATATGCTCGAGTGACAGCATCGAAGAAGAAAGACAGTTTGTATTCAATACACTCGTTGAAAATGGCTATCCGGAGCAATTTATTTACAAAAATATGCTAAGCGCCAAGATAGATAAACCATAAACTGCAGACACAAAGTCTGTTTACATCTTCTTGGCCTTCAAGGATGATAGTATCGTTAAAACCGTGACCAAGAAGCTTAATATAGCAATCAATAAAACGTATTTTGCAGCTCAACTACGCGTTCAGTTTACTTCCACACCAGTATTGCGCTCTCAGTTGAAAGATATATTGCCTGTTCATGCCGCCTCTTGTCGTGTTTACCGTTTCGTTTGTTCCTGTGGATCAGGCTACGTAGGCCGCACAACAAAGCGATTGTCTGAACGCATTCGGGAGCATCAACCGGTTTGGCTGACATGAGGATCGATGAGGCCCTGTTCGTCTGCGATCGCTACGCATTTGATCGAATCAAACCATCTGATCAATCGGACTGAATCGTTCAGGCCAATCTACCGAATATGTGAGATACAATCGGAACAGGTTAAAGGTCGTATACTATCAATTGCAGAGGCGATTGCAATTCGCCTATACTCACCACCACTGTGCGCTCAAAAACGGCTAGTCAGAACGTTAAACCTTCCATGGCCGTGTACGCAAACTCAGGATAGAATGGTGGCACAGATGTGACATAACTCTCGCAGATTTCGCACAACTCACGTGGTCAATGTTATGTAACTAAGTCTCATGACTCAAACCAGATAGAAACTGTTGACTGACATCATTTGCTTCAGTATTATGTTATCTACCGCCCCTCATCGAATCTATATAACTGTGTTGTATCTCGCCTGCTGAAACATCGGAAACGAGCTTGTTTGCTAAGCGTTTCTTCTCATGACTAAACCGGGTATATTCACAGTATTTTACCATTGTGCTCCCACCCATTTGATGCGATTCTAACGACTCACTTTACCAACAACAATTTTTTTAAACTAAATCCTCATGTAGGATGACGTGTTATGCGTTGTTAGGCTTGTAGTTTACAGCCACAACGATAGGCTATTCGAAATCATTGTATATAACCGTAAGCATTATGATCAATCCCAATTTAACAAGAGGTTTTCACAGGTGCTCACAAACTCACTGCTCATCTGACTGTCTGTGTTCACACTCTACGAAGGCCGTTGCAATGTTTATAACTTAATTTGTCAAACGTGACAAACAAACAGCATGTATATTTACTTTTACATGAAGGCGGCCTCGCTGAACCACAAACTGTTGACCCTAATTAGCAACTTCATGAACTGCTCTCAAAGTGAATCACATCTACTGACCCTAACAAATTGGTACAAAGAGTTAAAAAACTAGTTCAACAATCTCTTTGATGTATGTTATATGCGTTTTGTGTGTGGAATCTACTATCGTTTGTCACTTTGTGGGTCATGCTTCCAACCCGAGTAAACTGAATCAGACTGCATACAGATAGAAGCACATGAACCATACTGAGTTCTAATCAGGCTAATGTTCTGTTTTACATTAAGCAATTAACGACGAAGTCGTGCTTTTAACTCAGTTATTCTGTCAAAAAGTTAGGTTGCTGGCCCATCTGAGTTGCACTCCGACAGTTTGGTCACTAGTATTGATTATGACGATGCACTTCGTGGTACCGAAACGATTTACGTGCTTGAACGATAGTATTAACACACACAGATAGAGCATATCTGAGGTTGGTCCACATTTTACAGGACTTGATGGCATAACGCAATAAGCCACTTGTAAGGCTTGAATTATTTACCTCTGTACTTCAAGGAATTCAGTTAAACTTCGTTCCTACGTTGGTTTAGGGGGAAGCTACTTATATATAGGAGGTAAAACCGATTTTAGTCAAACAGCCTTGGATTTTCTTTGACTCACCTTAGTGTTTGCTTACAATTTAACTGGTTACACACGCATGAGGTATGAGTGATTGCCATTGGCGACCTTTATTCTCACTTTATCTATATCAAACATGTGCTGTTCTTGCGTGCCCAGCTCAACCGGGATACACGTATATTCGTGATACTTTGCACTGTATAAAACAGTTCAATCCGAATTTGTCTGACTTGCCGTCAACTAGTCAACTGTGCTTCTATCTGGATAACTTCTAATGGGGTAGGCTGCTGTCATTAATGTGCCATAAGGAAAAATAATGTTGAAATAACCATGACAAATTATCATGCTGTCAACAGATCATTATATAATGAACAGCCTGTCATTGCACAAGATCAATGCAATATTGTGACCGTTGCAGTTCACCGGTTACATAAACACGAATCATTATTATTGATAATAAGTTGATGTTCTGGTTGACACAAGCTGAACACCACCGGCAATCAATTGAAGCTTACACATTCGCATGTTTTGCCCGTTCTGTTTCTTAAATTAACGACCTGAATCCCCGAGGTTCTGATTATCGTCAGCCTGTTTTGTATTTGGTAAGGTAACGATGAGTACAGTCGATCTAAGTATTTATTTGGGCAACAATGAGAAACAAGGATAAGTAATCATATCTGGTCACAACCCAGCGTCTTGAAGTTACATTTGTTTGTGCAAATCAGGCTTAAGCCACACGGGAAACAGCTGAATGTTTGAACATCTGGTTCAAGAAAAAGCTTCAGAGCTGCTGTGAATGCCAACAATTCGATAACAAGCGAAAGATCTCGTTCAGCGGTTAAGGAACTTGTGTTTGATGCAGCCTCGAAGCGCGTAACAGGCAGCCCATATAAAAGTTTAGTTGTGTTGGATAAGGAAGATAAAACCAAAAATCTGAGCTTTTGGAATAGTTACGGCAGGTTTATGCCAAGGTGGCAACCTCCCCGAAAGTGCGTGACGCCTATTCAGTGTATTTAGTAAAGAGATTGCGTTTCACTTGGGTAAAGAATCCTGCCCTTTTGGTTGGTAATAGATTTCTAGTTATTGAACTAAATAGACAACATGATAAATTGCATACTGTTTTACCTGAAATGATGAGAACAAGGATAATCTGTCCCTATTTTTTATTGCCTCAATGTTTAGCTGAGTAGCTTGTTTGTTTACTAACTCTAAGAAACGAACTCATTCAGAACGGTTTTGCAACATCGTGTGAAGCCTTCGTTAGATCACGTAGAACCCCTATATATTAAGGTTGCATCACTATGCTGTACGCATACCTGAATACTACATTAGAACAAAGACTGTCTGTGAGAAATGTCCGACTAAGTGGTCATCGAGAACATCTGACCTAATTATATTTGGTTTGTTTCTCGGAGAATATCTCAGAGTTAGAATTCATATAAAACGATCAAAGATGACGGGACAATGGATAATATCTGTTGCTCATGACTGCCTTATAATTCCGAAGTATCTGTCCGCTAAAATTCAACTCAAACTTATGAAAAATGATCTACTATCAAACCCACTTTGAGGCAACATCACGATCAGTTACCGTAACTAACTTCGCGATGTCTTTCATGGGACATTTTTTAATTGGGCCATGCCATTTTGTAGAATTTAACAAGTTCGTACTATCTATGAACATAAGCTTGTTTTCCACTACTGTGTTGGTTCATCAATAATCTGTTGCGTCTAGTTTTTTACTTTGTTGCTCACTTGGTGAGTGTTATTAGCAGTGTGCAGATTTGACTGAGTTCATTTCTGGAAATTGTCTATTAGTGGCTTACATGAATTTTGCTTGAGTTGGGTGCACGAGATCATTTTCGAAGTAAAAGGACTGAATCGGAGAGCAAAAGACAACGTAACGGATCTAAGTCGTCCGCCGTATAACCTTGACCTGCAAAAGATGACAGAAATCAGGCAACAACAGAATGTCTAGTAATCTTTCAAAACTTTGAGAGCAATAGTGGTTTTGTCTGCTATGTGACCCCTGACGTGTGAAACTTAAGTTTCAGATGTATTCCGTGAAAGCTGATGATGAATTTGATCGGTTTGTACACTGAACAACTTCTGTCCATTTCTCTAGTTTGTCTGCCTCAAAAGCAGGTCGGAACAACAGATCTGGCCCTATAATCGGCTGGTCGCCCAAGCACAAAAATGATTGTTTGCTAATGAAATTCGGGTCACTTATGACAAGCAAATCTTTCAAATGAAATACTATAATTTTGATAGAGTTTCTAGGTATAGAGAGTTGGTCATGTCTGGTGTGAAGTAAATTATGCAGTGACTAACGGACTCGTCTAGCAAGCATGTGGACCGAATTTTATCTCCCGGACTATATACAGATAGGTACTACTCATAAACTTTATCAAAACCGAAACTGCAGTCCAATGGGCTGTTCACAGTAACATATACAGTGAAAAATGCCGCAAGCGTATGTAAGTTGTGTTCATTCCACTTCACCCACACCCCACAATGCAAACATGGGAAGAACATAGAATCCATCCTTAATAAGAAATAAGTAAGGGTTTAATTCACGTCCAGACAATTACGTCGAAACTACTAGGTGAGAGGTAGAGGTCAGGTGACGATGTGTAAGCACTTATCATAAGGGTACTGTGGCAAAGGTTCGTTTTTGTTTGTAATCCTACCACAAGTTGCACGAACATCATTCAGTTAACGAGGCGATCACGTGAATAATCGTTTAAGTAGACCTAGCTTCAGCCTCAGACTAAAAGCTTGAAATAAGCTAGTTTCTGTAAAGAAAAATTAATTGGCATATACCATGACACTTCTCTGGTCACCGATTTCTTATGTAAACCCGTGCAGTAAGGCAATTTGAGCTATTATTCTGATTGCAGATAGATAGATAGAGTGAAAATTTACAAATTGAAAGAACCTGGAGATGCTACAATGCATCTTACTACATGTTTGACAGTGCAAATTGAGTGCAGTGGTTTCTTGTACACAAAAACGAATGACGTCAAACAAGGGACCCATGAAACGCATGACCAACAAGATTTGTCACACTCAAAACTGTGACAAACTAGAATCCACTGTAAATGGTCCGGTGATGTTTTAAATTACAAAAGTGGTTTTGATAGCCAACCAACTTTCAACCGCGGCTTGGCTGGTTTAGTTTGTCCTTCAAGTTCGCATCTTGAAGTACCACCTGATAAACATCACTCTGTGAGGTGTTCCAGAGTGAGGACAACTGAACTTCAGATAGTGCTGATTATGAGTTGGGCAGCTGTAGTAAGTTAATAGTGACTGTTTTGTCTAACCATATGAAACAAGATGCTAGAAAGAACCCAATATGCTAACATAAAGTCATGGACTTTGTGTCACTAAAGCGATATTTATTACCGGCATCCATACCGCTTCTAAGGCAATGGTATGATACAGACCGAATACACTTTTTGCTGGTCATAAATCAGGGTCCCCAGGAAGGTGAACACTAGTGTTATTATCTCGCAACGCATCACGTATATGTCGGCAGTTTCTTTTCAACTTTGTATGTTCGCCTATACCTGTTGACTAGTTCATGGTGTCTCTACAGTTCGTTTGAACATCAGCGTATGCAGGGCATTCATGGTAAAATAAAATTGGCGACTGAATGTACCAAAAGATTATGATAAGCAAGTTTTCATGTTAAAGTAATCGTTTTTTGCTCTAATTAAGAGAGTTTTTAGGGTTCTTCAGTGGTTTCGATTGTCTTCGAAAAGAAGAAATTATAGAGAACACTGACGGAATCTCTGGTTGATATAGCAATCTCACCTAATGGACACATTTGAGAAATAGCGGAATTGTTTCCGCCGCAGATTGCCACTGCTTTAGTGAACAAGTCTAGATTAACCTCAGCCTGACTAGTCAATTACAGCTGATAGTAAAGGACATTATTTCACATAGCTGTTTTCAGCCGATCAAGAGATATGCTCAAGTATCTATAAGTGATTCATGTTGCACATGTTCCTGCAACGTAACAAATTCATCAAAATAGTAAATAACATAACAACAATGCAACTTACTAACGACGGTTGCAAACACAAAAAGTCCGATCAGGTAGGAAAAACACGTAAATATGAATCTGAAAATTGCAAACGCATAAAGTAGATTGTTAAATATGCGACGTGTATGCATGTCTTTTTGCAAAAGAACACTTAAAGTGAGGTAGCAAACAACAATAATCAGTCATTTTATTCCAAATCCTTCCAAATATTGAAACAATGCACAAACGACGTGTTATGACAAACAAATCTACCAAATGTTTCATCCGTTTTACAGCAAATAATCATGCTAACCGGATCCGTGTTGCGTGATTAAAGCTTGCTCTTCACCTTCTGTTTTGCAAGATTAAAAGTTGAAAATAAACAATTTTTCAATCAGGTAGAAGAGGATGGTTGAGGGGATTATAACTAAATTTTTGATCAGAACTTTGATATAATTTAACAATCACAAATGCACTGGTGCTATTTTTGCCTATTTGCACAAATATATATTTATGTAAACACATAAAAACTTTGTCATTTCTTGTAAGGATTCACTCATTTAACTGAGATTTCCCTTAGTTTACTTATATCCTATTATCTGTGCAAATTACGTGGTGTTTTGTAAGTAACTTGTACACACAGTAATAATGGGGAAACGTGTAATAAATTACTCTTAAAATGGTTCTCATCACCATCACAGGAGAAAGACGTGTTGCAATAAGTTAACTTGTTTATTCATCCTTATTGGTCGCAATTTTTAATCATGCCGGTTACATATAATAGACGGACAAAGGTTAACGGATAATGGACACATACATTCATATTAAGCCTTAGCTTATCCACAGTACGGTAACGGGATGTGTCGTTTCAGTCAATGCTGAACAAACAACGTCTGTTGGTGAATTTGGACCAGTACTTTTATGGACTGTGATTGTATAATAGTATTTTTTAATTGTGTCAAGTGGGTCAGTTTGGCAACCTACTGTGACCTACTATGACTAGCAATCAAAGACGTCAAACTACGAACAGGAGATCCAACAATTTCAGTTTGTTACGCCTTAATGTTTTACTCATTTCGAGATAAATTATCCTATTCGCCAAACAAGTTGTAAAACTTTGATACCTTAGTAAGCCTCACTACTAATTCGCAAATAGACATTGTGAGAAAAAATCTGCTCCCGCGATTATCTGGAATTTTTTTGGTTGTTTGAATCAGGTACAACGGGGGTGACTGCATACATGCGGGATGGAGTAGAAGTTAATATGAGCTAAATGCTATTTATCAGACGATAATGTTGGGACTACAAATAATGAAATATATATTTCTTTTAGCCGCGTGAACCCGCCTGTTAACATTATTCATTATGTTGTAAGCTTTTTTGCCTAACAGGGGTGAAAACTACGTTTGATTCAACAAAATGAGGTCCTAATCAAACCACTGTTGACTGTTGTCGAAGCAAAACTTGAAACTGCAGGTGTAGATTGCCAAGTTGTTTCACTCTTGCACGTGACCTGCACATAATGCAACTTGTAGCACAAGAACGCCTTTCCAGAGGATCGAAGGGTGATGCTGAGAAGTGCATTCTAAAGGTTTCAGCCGTTTCTTTGCTACTCATGTATGGCCAAAGCACTGCAAGAAGTGTAATATGTACATATCTTTGATACTGGGAAGCTAACACAACAATAAAGACAGGGAAGCAACAGTTCCGTAGTTTCTGAGAGTATTAAATGATTTGTGGTTGGATCGTATACTTGATATGTCAACCAATCGTTTTATATAACGCATACACACTGTCAATTCCGATTAAAGCCGTCACCTGAAATCTAGTTACTTGTGAATAAAAAATCTTTGTAGCTGAAGAAGTTGAAAAATATCGCTGCTAATCTGACCCGGTAACTTGTGTTGTCATCGCCGGGCAGAGTTGTCTGTAAGTTGTAGGTAGGTAGTGAAATATGTGTACGATATCCTGCAGATAACGCATTGCCTCTACTAGATGGGTCTATTTAGATATGTTCTTGTCACCGCAATCTTCACGCTAATGTTAACATATTGGATTTTCTGGTGTAAATGTTCAACCAATTCTCACTTTTAGCTTTAAATGTTTGGATTCGTCTTTTGTTTATTCATTCACTGTGTATCACTAGGGCAACACTGTGAACTAGTGATACGTCAGTGTTCATGGTTGCAAGGCCGATTATAGCGAACATGACGGCCCCAACTATATCGGAACAAATGTGTGAGGTAGGACCATTTTGTCGAGTCAGTTGACTACAAATGTCCACAAGACATTTCACTACGTGAGAAATCGTTGTAGATAGTGTACGAAATCAGTGAAGTTAGAGGAAAATATATTTTTTTGCTGCTTAAACCCTATGTATTACATTGCTAGATGGGTTCTTCAATACCCTCAAGGGACTCCTTAAAGCTGAGATTTCTTGAAACGAACGTTCAGATAAGTATTATGTGACACCGAAATTCTTGTGATTGTTTGGATAATGAAGTATAAACACGTTGATATGCAGAATTGTTTTGTATACTCGTACCACACCAACATTGCTTTCACAAAGACCTCAGATACCAAAATATGACCGTGCCTATTTTAAACATATCTGAGGGAATTACCCCAGCAAAAGGGAACTTATTGATAGGAGGAGGCCTATAAAACTGAGCCGTCATGAACCTATCTTGTTTGCCATATAATTTAGTACAAAACTTTTGGTCTTCAGTAATTACGCACGACGGTTTTGAGGCGTACAAAAATGTTTCCGTTCCTAAATTTAATTAACTTGCATGCATGTTTTATTTGTTGTGACTAGGGAACAAAAAGTAAATCAAAGGAGATGTTTTGATTGTTTATAGCACGTTGTTCATATGACTTTCTGCAATCGACTTATCTAGACGGATGGTAATCGTTAGGTCGCAGTATAAGTATGCATCTGTACGCTTGATATAGGAACGGTAATCTTATGCGCTGCCAGATGGAGCTAAATAATTAATAGTCAACCACGCATCGACTTCCGATAAAAAAAATATCCACAGCGGGTAGATAGTTTGGTACGTTTGTTAATTCAAAAGAGACACAACTCTGAATAATCAACCCATCGGCTAGATTCCAGCCCGTGATATACATGCATCCTACCAACCCAGCTACAAACCCACTGCAAAAGCTATTTATTTTTGATGCAGTTGTAACAGTGGCTTTGATGAGATCCATTTGTAATTGCTTAGGAAATACCCCGGATAATTTGGTAGGCTCCATAAGAGACAGTGAGATGGTTGGTGAACTGAGTCAAGATGTGAAAATTTTCAGTTCTCACGACTCAGAGTGTGAAAAGCTCGTCTACTTCAGATATATCGTTTCTACCGCTAGTCCAAGTTCAACAGATGTCCAAGTTAGTCACAAATGCTGCCTCACCAAAGTATAGCAGTGTTCCGCTGGCACTCAAACAATGACACTACCTCCGATTGGTTCTCACTCTTACCAAAAGTTTGCATATACAGCTAGATAGGTAGTGGCACACAAGTTCGAACTCACGAATTGCTGGTTTCAAAAACTTTGTACAAGACAAGGGAGTAGGTTGTTCTGGTTCAGAGCGACGCCAATCATAACTGCGTTTGCAGAAATTTCAAATGACTTTAGATAACGGTTTCAAATAAAGACTATGGGCCTCCGTTGTTCCATGTGTAGGTTGTCATAGCTTAGTGTTCAGGATCACTGGTTTGAAGGCCTACAGCCGAATGGTACAATACTGCAACAAATAACAGATATTTTAGTACTTACTCAATCACAGTTGTGGGAGTATCCTCAATCTTTACGGTCATTAAACTCAGTGTGACCCAATAAACGGCTATCAAATAGGCTCGCCCGGTTGTCATCTCAGAATTGTTGGATTGTTTGTATCCCCATTTGGTGGAGAAATTTTGCTGTGTTGAGATGATGTAGTAGAAACATGCAAACCAGTGACAACCTAATAGCAGAACGTGCATCCGAATGATCAGTCTCAGTACGTTCGGAAATTTGGATTGACGTTTAATTCTATCCTTCCATTGTACAGTTCGATACATTTTGATAAACCTCGGAAATCGAAGCGCTGGTTGTATGCCAACCAGAAACTGAAGCAAATCCAGTGGAAGCAACGTCAATAGATCCATAACATAATGTTTAGTTTGCATATATCTCATCGCTAATTTCCGTTTGTTTTGAATAATCAAACCGTGCTCCAGATGGGCTGTATTCAGCTGCACAACTATATCCATCAAGTAGATTGTGTCAGCACACATATCTGCTGCAATCCACCAGTTATTGTATTGTTTCTGAAATTCGGTGAATGCTTGTCTTGCTATTACAAACCATAAATTATATAGCACACTGACTGACAATAGGGTTAACCATGCAAGCAGTTGTTTTCCATGCGGCTGAAACCAGCAGAGGCAGGCACAGGTGATACCTTTGGAGTGTGTTCTATGCTGAACAGCGGCCAACTCCAGCAGCACTTGTGTTTGGGCAGTCAACCCTTGTGGTTTATTATTGCAGTAGTTGCACCTTGCTAGCTGGGAAGTTAATTTCATTCCCATGGTTCTTCTATCTTGTGACGCAGCAGCTAACGATCCGGCACCACTTGCTTCATGCAGTTCGTTATTCAAATTAACGTTTGAAATTCCAGTCTTGCTGCATGTCGTCTTTTTGTCAAGCAAACTGGTCGGCAGCTCCAGTTGTTCGTTTGTTGATGGATGAAGATGATGACGTTCTAAGGAGCAACGTTTTGTGCACAAACAGTGTCGATCTTGTGAGTTTGTTTTCGACGAAGATGACTGATATTGCATATTGATAATTTACAGTGAACTGCCTCAAGTAGTCGACCTTTTGAGACGATGGAATTTTCTCAACCGTAGTTTGTTCGAGTTGTTCTTTAGTTGCCTGTTTACAGAGAGTGCCTTTTCATTTGCTGAAGGTGCGCCGGTTAGTTAACACTGCATCATATTCACATGCAGGAGTATGTCTGAGTATTCCACGTGAGTGCATGTACAGGCTGTGCGTTCAACTTAAGGGTACACTCTACACTCGCAAATACAGTGTACCGTTTATTGATTACTGCCTCCGTGCATCAGTCACGCTGACATCAAAGCCAACTTTAAAAAATGCATATCTCTTAGTTGAACTTTCAAGAGCTGAGCGCTTGTATTGCAAATGATAGCTGAAGTTTAAAACGAACAAATTCCTTCCTAAAAATGCTAGACAGTTTATTTATCACCGATGAGTAGTAAGGGATTCTGGTTTTTCAAGCTGATTGAACATCATCCACAAATGATCGCAGCTGTTGCACTCCCATAGAAAACCATAATCCCCTACTACTCATCAGTAATCAACTGCCGCTCACCAAGTCAATGCCTTCTGTGATTTCAACTTGAAGAGAAGTCCTAATCGGAGTGCAATCAATTGGAATTAATAGATAGTAACTGTGTCTCCTATCGAGACGATCGGGCAACCTCATCATTACTCACAAGCGAAAGTAGTTGAGATTCCACATAAGATAATTCGGTCGTGCCTGATGTGAGGTCAATAGCGCAGTGGCAAACACGGTTGCCTCATGAACAGCGTGGCCGGAGTTCTAGTCTTGACAGTGGCAAGAGTGTACACTACCGACGAGCTCTGAGAGCGAAACTCGAGTCTAGTGCCTGTTTTCTAAAGGGGCTGACTGGAAATTCTATGAGAATGTGACAGCTGCCATCAACTTAGTTATTGCTAAAAACTGATAACCACGCAGAGAGAAGACATTATTTAAACCATGAAACTCGAGTTGATATATGGTTAATCAACTTCGTCGGTTTTTCGCAAGTTATTACAAGCTAATTAACTATTCACATGTATATGTGAAGTAAGTAATCACTGTGGATGTTTTTTGCAATTAACCTCAACTACCTGTCAAGTGGCCGACAAAAGTTACATAGGGTAAACTGATGCGGTTATTTTTCGCGAGCTAGAGCTACTCAACGTTGGGTCCCTGTAAAACTAGGTGCAAAAATACACACGTTCTTTCCCTGCATATCGAAATTTTTATGCAACTTCGTCGTTCGCATCCAACAACTGTAGGTTTTTGGGGTGCACAGCTTTGATCAGTATTCAGTCACCTTTGTAACTGCAAAATTCTCAGTCATCTCCCATTGTGCGTAAATATTTCTAATCCTAAGGCATTCAATTTCTTGTACCAGTATTATGAGCAAGCCATACTCGCGTATGGCTTTTCATTTGATGTCACACGAGGTCCACTCAAAAGATTAGTGTTCACTAGTGTATTACAGAATATTACTGAAAAATACGCGGAAACTTTTACCGAAACAAAGAATTCCTAGTAAGTCGAGTTGTCATAATGGAACACATAATTAAAAGATGAGACCAGTCAGGATGTAGAACAAACTCAATAATCGATGTATAGGAGATTCTTCTATCAATCAACAACATAACGTAAGCACGATTACATTGTGAAGGAAACACGTCACTTAATCGATATAACTTTCGTTTATCCCTAACCACTCTAGTAAGGCAGCTATCAGAATAATCACCCGGACCTAAATTTGTCAAACAAAAGTATATTGAAACCATGTCATGCAAATTCTTCGCACCAAAATCGAGTCACCCTACGGTGACTCATTTGCACATCGGGCACAAACTCACCGTTTGTTTCATTAATTAGTATCGATATTCGGATTCCATTTGGGGTTGTCTTCGTAGGTTTGCGCATAACCTTCAGACCATGTATCAAGCTGTTTTGGTGGAACGTAGGTTGGCGCACGGAAGTCAAACCGACGGACGCTACGGCCTCATACCCATTCATGGACACTACGCATGTCGACGCCATAATTTGTTCATTAGTTTCAGTTCACTTGTGTGTTCGTGAGCACATGTGTACAATGTTCATAAACGTATCGTTATGAATCGTTTAAGTTTTCATTTTAGGTTAAACGTATACACCAGGATTTATGTACTTTTTGTTAACAAGGGAACGTAAAAATAATATACCACTGTATGGCAATTAAACGAATGCGGAACATTGAGACTTGTGAACGGGTTCGGAGAAGCGGAATACATTTCGGTGCTCAGTGCTGTATGCATTTATACTACTTCTGTCATTTGCCAAAGCTTCTGTCATTTATCAAAGCTTTTGATCCATATAATTCAAATTTGATAAGCTTGACGGAAGTAGTAAAAATGTCGTAAATCGAAATCTAATTGCATACTAGACGTAGTGGAAATAGTGGAAACAACTTTCCACTTAGAATGTTGTTGTGTGGACTATGTAAGCTTTTTTTAGTTACTAATCAAGGGTAATTTACAGATGAACCGTCCAGCGATATCTGTATCTAAGCACTGCCTGAAACCAGTCGACTTTTCCTCAGACTCCAAATTGCGAATAATGAGAAGGACTACTGAAGACCGGATATTGCACGGTATTTGCTTACGTGAATTTTGTCGCATCCTTAAACATGTTTGCTGCAGACTGGTTAAGCGTGCACTTTTCCAAAATATAGCAGTCGCAGACTAAACAGTATGTTCACTTGATGCCCAAGCAGCCTCAACTTCTCCAGTAACTACGCATAGAGAAGACAGTTGATGTTGCACTGCAATATTCTTTACGTCCTGTACAAGTATTTTCCCTTGAAATGCAATTATGATGTACAAACTGTTCGTTCGGTCAGTCGCACTTCTATTTTCGTTTCAACTTCCGATGAAGCTTGATAGTAAAACAATAAGAAAACCTTTGAGGCTTGGTGCTCGCTAACGCTAAATTTATGGCAAATTTGAGGGCCTTATTCAACGCTATACATCCAATGAAAGCGAATGCTAACAGTGAATTCATTCGTATCCACGTCGTGTTCAAGAGACAAAGTTGGTCCCGTTCTAGAATGTCGAGACGATTCCACGATTACGTTAAGAAATAAAGGTGGATCCCGGCGGCGAACAATGATAACAATTTAAATAATTATATATTACTTTGTGACACATCAGAAGACGAATGCTATGGTTTTATTAATGTACAAAATGCTACATGTAGTAATTAAAAGATTGAGCCCCAAACAGTTTGAAATGTTGTTGGTGCACTTGTTTAAACTGACATCTTGTCTAACCAGGTAAACATTGTTACCCACTAATGCTCAGGCAGTATCTTGTTATGTTTAATGATTACAGATTATTGTCAAACATACACCCACAAACCTACTTAAACGTTAGAACTGCCGATCACGACTTACAGCTGCCCA
Source organism: Paragonimus skrjabini miyazakii (assembly GCA_014338405.1). NCBI lineage: Eukaryota > Metazoa > Platyhelminthes > Trematoda > Plagiorchiida > Troglotrematidae > Paragonimus > Paragonimus skrjabini miyazakii. The sequence goes on along the minus strand of JTDE01000454.1, from coordinate 121,527 downwards.
CGTTTGTGTCATACAACTAGCAGTTTCATATGTAATGTGAAGAGAATAACATCTGCTTTTGACATGTGTTTCACAGTTTATACATAAAATTGATGTTAATTCATGTGCCGAAGTGCTGGGTTACGTTTACTGTTCCTGGCATTTGGGTGACAATTTCAAGTAGTTCAAAGTTGTGCAGATTCAAGTGTTGTTCCTGTGACTAAACAGAAGATGTACACAGAGTCAATGAGCACGTCTTGGCAAGGAACTAAAACTTCAGTTGCCGCTAACAGTCGCAGTGAAACAAGGTATAAACTGTTTTTATGTAGCAATCTTAGTTAAATTTCTTGTGTTAATTAACTGCGTACCGTTGTTTTCATCGATAGCGTCCTTTATACCATCACAGACCCGCTTCTGCAAGTGGTCTCGAATTCTGTCGGTCAGTCGCCGAGCGGGTTTTAGATACCATCAGCTTGGCTACAGTAAGTGAACAGGTAAACACTCAAGAAGAAAGTCTAGACAAACTACCTCGTGCATGCAACACTTGTCGATGGCAGCCGGTGATTGACACAATCCTCCGCACAACCTATTTTGTCCCAGCGTAGTCAGTAATCTTTTGAAGTTGATGAGTACAGAGGCTTTCCTAACGCTATACTGGTAGGTTGAGCAAGTTCAGTCACATGTTCTTATCTATCAATCTCTCCTGAGTGCTTGCGTGGACTGTGTGTTTCTCAAGCCCTCTTTATCTGCTGCACAAACTTTTCCTATTCGGTTGTTTAAACAGTCAGTCAAATTTAGTCTCACTGGTTTACAACATCAACTGTTTGGATGTTGGTGTGCTGTTCAAAACAAGCCCATTCTGCTAACCCATATTTATCAGTTAATCATGGTACCCAAAAATATAGTTGACCTTCTCTGTTTATTTTCAAAATGAATTGTACTCAGAGGTTTGAATTTGAAATCACATCGCGGTGGAACCGGACTACCTTGAAACTAATATTATTCATGGATATACCGTCTCCGTAACGTTTATTGGGTTTAGGACAAAAATCGTCATATTATGGCATATTCATGTTTAACTTGCCCACGTCTACATGATAATATAACCATTTTTGTTATGTCTCACTTGTTGATGGGAAACATTTTTACCGTCCACCCACCTGAACATTGTAAAACTGACAAGTATTTTACCAAATAAATCCATTTCTTGCACTTTCATCATTCACACAAAGTGTAACTTGAGAACTGCAATAAACAATTGCGTCTCTTGGGACTACGGCAGTTTCAGCAAAACAGTTCGTTGTTTTTGCGCACAAGACTGTGACTAACACATGGCAATCTACACGAATCCCATGAAGTTGAGCAACCGGTAAGTCTCGTTGTGTTAAATCAAGCAGAACATTGAAGTTCAATCACAACAGGTGTCTAAAGATCGGTTGATTTGTTGAGAACTACTGCTCGATAGTCAATTCGCAAGATGTTCATTCGATTCTGCTCGAAGCCATCTGTCATTTCTTCTCATGCGAGTTTGGCCAAAGAAGCAAGTAAAAGGATAATTTATATCAGAAACGAGAAGTTTCGGAGTTTCTTCCCTTGCTGATGTTTGCAGCAATAATCTTATCTTACTCAGTATATTCAATTATGTTGTGTTGCAGGTGTCCTCAGTTGCGGAGCTGAGATAATGGATTGCTCAGTCCAGCAAACTGTACCTTCTATGCAACTGGTTAAAAGAAAAGTATTTTACTGGCTACTTATTACTAATTATTTTGTTTAGCTTCTTTCATTTAATGAAACGGTTTTGATAATTGTTTGATTGCAAAATATTGATAAGTCTTACCTTTTCGTAAGTGATATCCTGTACGTCAATTGCTCGAACTCCATGGAAGTAGGTTCTCATCAAGGTTCGCACAGAAATTGATGCGAATGTCATCAGATTTAAATATCGCTAGAACATGTTAGTCTGTGCCCAATATCTCTTCTATACCCATACGTGGCATATCCAGAAAAGCAAACGGTTGTTCTATTCCGGCTCACTCGCAATTGACCGATTACAATTGGGAAAACTGAGTGTATTCACAACCTCGTGTAACCGCCTGTTACTGTCAGCAATAGTAAGCTTTTGTAATTTTACAAAAAACGCAGATATTACATGTTGGTACTTTGGTTCGCAATATAGCTCGCATTTTGCATAAAGAATTAGGATGTTCACCAAATGTCACATGGCTGAGAAGTATATGAGAAACGGATCCACCTGCCGAAATATGTTTTTTTTTAAACACTATATCGCTTAGTTCAATAACAAATGTGAGAAGATTTGCGGCAAATGCAATTTATTTTCATTCAACTGTTTGCCTTCTGGTAGAGGACTTCAAAAATACCTTTGACAGCTACCAGTCTGAGTGACGAGAAGTGGGGGTTCACAACGAAAAAATGTTAGAAACAATGGAAACAACTTTTATTTATCAAATGGCAACTTTTACCTGTTTTATTTCAATATTAATTGCCTCGTCCGCCATGATAACGGAAACAAAATTTGTTGTCTAAACAAAGTTCAAAACATCACCAAATGCTACTGTCCCCCATCAACTACCGAGTTGTTTGTGAACGATGTGCAAATTGAAACCATAGCTTGGTTCTCACGAATTCGTCCACCTCCGAATGGTAGGATTGAGCTCTGTGGCAGAAACATCACAGTTAAGGGACTCACACGCTGTCCTGTCATTAATTGTTTTGCAACACACCGTAATCAAAATGTGGTAAATTCGAAATACGACTGTAAAGCTCTACTCACGGACAATCATTCGAATTAATCAGCCGCAAGAAGCGTATTGGTCAAAAGTCATCTGGCTCATCCTTAATCGACATTGATGTTATGTTATTACATCCAAACCAACACCCCCCGCCCCCAGCTGAACTGGTCACCATTGGTCGTTTGTGTAAGTTGTGTGCATGACTTACTGGGCCTTTGGCTCATGATGGTTTTTGTTGTTCCCTTTTTCAGGACTATTGCTGGAACCCCCTGCTTCGGAAGAACGCTGTTCCCCGGTGTCTCCACGTTGCCCCAAGGTTGGTCCACGATTGTAACGGACAACCCGAGTAGAAACAGCTGGCTTGCATGCTACATTTTGGAGACCCTGCCAGGATCGAAAAAAAGATGCTAGAGTAAAAGAGGTATCATTGTCAAAAGAAGAGTGCCGTAAAAAAATTGGTATCTGGAAAAAAGTATCAGGATTAAGAGAAAAATGTGTCAGAGTAAAAATAGGTGTAAAAAAAAGAGGTTACAAGTAAATGGGCGAAGTACCCACAGGCACTCTATGTTCCCTGGCAACATGAGCACGAGCCGGCTTGTAGAGGGTTTGGAGCACCTGGGACGGTGCTCAACGAAGAGGGGAGTTGTGTAACGTGCGGTCGAAACCAGCGAGCGCGCACTAGTTGAATTTGAATTGGTGACGAAGTGTGCTGCTGTGTTGTCGGCGCCGTTTTAGTGATCGTTTGTATAAGTCGTGTGCATGGCTTACTGGGCATTTGGCTCATGTTTGTTTCTTGTTGTTTCCTTTTGCAGGACTTGTTGGAACCCCTATTTCGGAAGAACGCTGTCCCCTGGTGTCTCCACATTGCCCCACAGTTGGTCCGAAAGTGTAACGGACAACCCGAGTAGAAACAGCCGGCTTGCATGCTACAGTACTGTGGTCCTCGAGCAGTCATTGCATCCAATTACTTCACAGTCAAAGTCCACGTTTGTTGGAGTTGATCGACGTTCTGCTACTCACGCGTTTAAAATCTGGCTTATTTATTCAAAAGCAACTCATCTTATTGTTGAAGCCGTCATAATTTTGATTAACTTTAATCACAGAATGGTTTACCTTGGTTCTGTTTGTTGATCTGATCTACTGTGATTCATCCATTCATTTGTATTTTAAAGACTTTGCGTTTGTGGCTGATGAGACCACAAGAAATTAAATCAATCCACTTTTTTCGTTTTCCGATTTGTGAGTAATCTATTCAGTTGCCAGCTTACTGCATGGTTGGTGGAGAACTGGAACCAGTGGGTCCCAGTTTTGCATTTCAGGTCCAATCTGATTCATGGACTTGATGTTGGATATCAAATCTAAACAGTTCGTTGCACATTCCGTTAACGCTTAAACCTTTACAACACAATCCCTCCTCATTGACATTTGCCGTTAATATGCACATCTACCATCCAAACTCATGATATATGCAAACATCGGAGCTAATTCGAAAGGGAGAATAAAACATGCAGAAAGTTAATAGGTAATGTTACGCAAAGTGTCAGGTGCTTTGATAACTATGGTTTGCAACTGGATTTTGTCAGAATATAACATATTGTTCACGAAGAACCAAAACAAAATTACAATGGTCAGAAATTTTATGTAAAAAAGAAAATACAACGAAAAATACAACTTAACAACTATTCTGAATCCGACATAAATATCACATTTATATGAGGTTTATTCATATTGCATGATGGGTTCGCATCAGCGCTGCAAACGGCATTCAGGTGACCAGTTACGGTAGGTAGCTAGGTCGTGGACTCTGACGTTTCACACTTGGCTTCAGGTGATCGGCTGTTCCACTGTCTCCTATCGAATTTACCGGTTTATCTGACAAGCTAACTTCACAAGCAGGGTTCATAGCCCAGCTGACGAAACACTTGCTGCGTATGATTACGCCTTCCTATCATTGGTTCAAAATCAAGTTGGTTGGTATTTGAGTCTCTTCTGAACTATCAAATCTGCTACATTACTTATCAACTATCAAGATAGTATACGACATTAAGACTTGTAATATTCGTCTAGTGCTGCTTCGCTATCAAGTTATTAGTTGAGGGACTGGACTAGACAGTACAGTGTTATTAATCATCGGCGTGGCCTAATAATTAATTAAAAGCGACAGTTACGTCAAAACCGGACTCCAGATGAGGTTGAATCTGGGACATAAACCGAATACAACTACGTTCCATGTACCAGCATGTACCAGCCGTTTGGAGGCCCCAAAATTCTGCAGTTTTAAACAGTCAACCGCGCATTCCACTATTTTGCGCGAAACGGACCTGTTGGGCCACGTACTCAAATTCTGATGTTCTCTAGCTACATTCACTACCGATGGCGGCTCCCAGTTCATTCAGGTTTGTCCCAAAGCTCAAACTATTTGCTGATATTCAGGAATCTTCGCACAACAACCAATCATTCAGCAATGAACTAATTGGCTCATTGATTTCACCAACAAATGTAAACCGCACTGTCGGATAATTCCTTAGTTAGCACCTGATCAGAGTAATTAGCCATCAGCAGATTCAGTAGCCACGATCCAGTTGATGGTAGCAGCGGCTGCACCGTTACTGAACTTGATTTTGGATACGCTTTCAGAATACCCTAGTCAACGTTGGCCGACGAAAGAATATGCGTGGAAATTGATCTCAGTTCATATTATACACGGTTGCAACAGCAAATGAATCAAATTCAGCTGAATGTAACCATCCTAAGTAACCGACTGTCACAAGTAAACCATGACCTCTCTTCAGTCTACTTCGTTTTCCCGCGAACTGAAGAGAACAGAAAACCAGTTTTCTGGAATAATGGACACCATAATACCTTTATATGCAGCAAAACGTGCTTTACGGTTGACAGAAATGGTAATCCGTCACTCGTAGATAATGACTTTACGAAGGATACACACTCTGAAAATGCTCCCAGGTGGGAACAACACAGTGCAACCCAACCGTTGGCGCAGTCCCACTTGACGAACACTCTCAGATGCTTAATAACCCCACAGGTTGCTTCAGACCTCGCACTGACTCATCCACTTGTCCTGATATACACACTCTGGTAGACATCGCGAACTTACCGCACGTCCACAGATTTGATCGCCGTCTGGTTTACGTTCACCTTCATGACCAAACTGGGGGTTTAGTGGGGTTGTGCAGCAGTTTGTCTTCAGAACACTTCTACTTCCCAATCCAAATATGCGTACTTTGTGTTTATAGAACACAAATCGACAAACAAATGCTTTTCGCATATGTTACAAGCAGTTCATTCCTACGCAGCTCACATGTTTTTTGTGCATCGCCTTCTGACATTTGAAGGCCACAGGAGGCAACTATCTGTTCCATATTGATTCCTGAGTGTCCACCTGAGCACTCACTTCCATCGTGAACTCGACTAACTGCGCAGGAGCAAGACCGACTTATCAAGTGGAACTACCTCTATTCATTGTGGTAAAGTAATACATTTATGCAATTTCCTGGCCTACCATTGTAGCATGCAAGTCGGCTGTTTCTACTCGGGTTGTCCGTTACACTTTCAGATCAACCTTGAGGGTAATGTGGAGACACCAGGGGACAGCGTTCTTCCGAAGTAGGGGTGCCAACAAGTCCTGCAAAAGGAAACAACAAGAAACAAACATGAGCCAAATGCCCAGTAAGCCATGCACACGACTTACACAAACAATAAATAAAACGGCGCCGACAACACAGCCGCACGCTCCGTCACCAATTCAAATTCAACTAGTGCGCGCTTGCTGGTTTCGGTCGCACATTACACTATTAGTCACTTCTTCCTGACTTTCTCATATTTTTTAGAGTTTAATACGCATAGTACTTATATGGCTAACGTCGGTAGATTCCATGTGATACTTTAGAAAGGGTGAGTAACTACATTTCGAAAATGAAAACAAATAAAACTGCCTCATGTTGACGCTGAGAAAATTAATTAAAAAAGAGTTCCAAAACA
>JTDE01000454.1:60624-111002 GCA_014338405.1 Paragonimus skrjabini miyazakii | reverse complement strand
CAAGAATATACAGCTCACTGCGAGTAACGCCCTACTCTCTCCTCTTTCATGAGAGCTTTAAAGCAGGTAACGTTCTCCCTTTGTAACGTTCGTGGTATCAAGTATTCTGTTAACTCGGTTTACTGCCATCCACCCTCAGATAAACTTACCGGTTTTTTTCTATCCTGACTGAAGCACACCGGTCACATGATTCGTGCAAACACAACACCCACCCACATAAACAAACCCACCACCACCCGGGTACACAGTCATCCATATTTTCCATGACTATTAACGTTGCGTATAACCATATTCCTGTTTTATATATAAGTCAAATTAATCGCTTGTAATTGTATATGCCTGATGAGAATTACCGAAAACAGCTGTTTGCAACCTTGACTTTTATAATATCACTATTTCGGGAGTTTCGCCATAAGGTCCGAAAAACACTGGCTTGCATACAACTTACTGACAAACTATGCAGAATTAATAAATGAGGTAGTCCACAACAGGGGGTGGGGTAAACCATTGTTTGAAGGTATATAAGCAGAGATCGAATCTACGTCTCACTGGAACATAAGCCAAGGCTTTCATTCTCTAACCAGTTGATCTTTATGTCAACCGCGGCGTGGCTATTGTTGACACGGCAACAATATTTGTGTGCTCCGTATAAATCTTGCGGATAACTTCACACGGAAGCAGATATAGCCGCTCTGCCTGAGAACGACTGGGAACACGCACTGTTTTACTATTTTGGAAGAGAAGGTCCCTTACAATATTATGACCACTTAGAGCCAAGGACATGAATGTAATCTTGACTCACCCAAGACACTCCACTTAACAAATCTCCAACATTTCCGGACCAGTTCGGGAGTCACATAGGTCACAAAATCTGTTGGATAGGCCCGGTTTCTATGGGCGCATACAGATGAGCGTCTACACAGCCCCCATCGACTTTCTGTTATGTAAATAATCACTCATTCCTCAAAAAATGAATTGAAAATGTCAACATTACGTGCAAGTTCTAATACTCAACGTTTCAACTACATCGGGTAGCATTTATCAGGGGTGTTGTGATCGAACGTTTGATTAGAACACTCCTGAAGAAGGCCAGCCAAGATAATTGAAACGTTGAGTATTACAAATTGTACGTAACGTTGGGTTCGCCTCCACCAGTCTATTAAAAACTTGTAAGCACGATGCTAAAACTGTTTGACTTCGTTTGTAATAGATTCTGTGTGGATATCTCAAACTGGCTTAGTCCATTTCAAGCTAACACATAGTCTGAGTTGACAACAATATAGTAGCTCAATCTGATATTAACTTTGGCCCAACTCTTTCACTGTACAATGAGTAAAATTGCCGAAACGCACTGGAGCAATCTGATGGTAGTGTGATCTCATTACTTCTTCATTGTCTACAGCAGATAATTTGCTAGCTATCATTAAATATGTTGTCCTCTTTTGTCCTCAGGTGGGCCTACTACAGTAATTAATGATCTATGGGTAAAATTTCCTGAAAAACTACATCGTAACTTCCGGTAATTCTCGTTTTCAGACGAGTTGAAAAAACTCGTGCGTTTTTATTCCGTTTGATTTGTCAGTCATTCTTATTTCCAAGCCAGTAGGAATACTTATTTCAGGTTGCAATTATATTGCACTCAAAAAGAATGTACGAAGACGTAGCACATACCGGTTTCCATCTTTTCACTGCTACGCCTAAAGCTGTGTAAAAATTTCAAGTAGTCTGAACATGGCGAGCGCACCGGCCTCAATACGATGTCATTAGCTTTATCTAAAGGATTGGTCGAACTAAAATCTGTATTTTTGGCGAATTGTAGTGAGTAATTTAGACATATTATCTCTGTAATTGGGAAGAAGAAAGTGGAACTCATGTGAAAGACAAGACTGACGAGAATTTTGTTACAATGTACAAAGTGAACAATTAGTGGTTAGTGGTTACATCAAATTTTTGTCACAGATAATCATTGCGGCGCAATCAAAATTTAGAAATCTAAGCTTAGGTTGAACTGGAACCGGCTACAGAATCAAGGTAATTTTACACGATACGCGATCTATCAGCTAGGTTGCGGAGTGATGCCCGAAACTTATGAGAACAGTTTGTTCGAATTTGAATCTCTAAGCGCTGCGTATAGCTTTATTTGGTTACCGGGATTAAGCATTTCCTGCCTCTAGTTCCAGTTAAGATGAAAGCCACATTTCTGGAGTTAATTCTCTTCTAGATGTTTATAACTGTTATGAGGGTTGTGAAAAGTATGCCACTCGCAGTTCGTCAAAAATGCCAACATACTTTCGCGACAGGCACGAGAGAAGCATGGATAGCACAAAAGAACATATTGTTTTATTAGAGTGGTCTTTATTCACACTGGACTAGTTTGAATACAAACAGCCGTGCAAAATGTATCCCAGGGCTATTGGAGGAAGAGGCAGTGTAAGTATTATATGCTCACTTGTCAGATTTCGATGGCAGACTACGACAAACTTAGTGGTTGTCTCCACTTCTCACACATGCGTACGCGATGAACTGCGATCACACATTCTCCTTTAGAAAGAGTAGATGCTGAAATTTGCATATAATAGCCTTATTATGAGTCAGTAATGTCGTATACTTCTGATCCAATGGAATTTGTAGAAAGGATAATACCTCTTATAGTTAACCTTGTCAAATTATGACATCAAATAAGAGTTTAAGACAGATTGATCTTCCACACAACCTCGACTGGTGCTGTTGATATTCAAACTGTTCCACGGATTCCACTGATTCTGTGACAAATACCACAACCCCCGTACAAATTAGCCACGAAGTATACACCGCAGGGATTATTCAGAGACTATTCCTAAAAAACGGTATGATACAAGAGAACTGCATTTTAGATGTAGTTTGAAGCAATAATTTTCCATATTCGTTTCAGGCTGTGTTCATTCCAATGCACAAGTTGTGAGCCTGGAAGTAAGCTTCATTCAGACATGCATAACAATTAAGGAATTTTGTTACTACTTACATAAAGAAGTAGTGCAAATTAGGCAATCGTTGGTCTACAACAACTGTTAAATTTGAAAATATTATGCATACATACTTGTGTGTGAAGTTACATGAAAACCGTTAGGCTGCAGAACCTGGTCAACGCACGAGAAAGAAGTCCAGACAGGGTCTGCGCTTGTTCGCTTCTAAATCCAGGCCACTAAAAGCGTCTGTCAGGATCATTGCATAAACAAGGACGAGGTTAACAGAAACGTATTCGGGTCAGATAGACCTTAACAACCTCCCAGAGGAACATTTCGGTTTTGTGATAATTGGCAAATCTCGCATCCGTGAAACCAAGGCTACTAATGGTTAGACCTATACTGCTACCTTGGTGAGGTGGTCGGGCTTGTGTACTGTTTTGATCTGGCGAGTTATGCTGACTTGGACTCCAGTCCTTCCAGGTGCAACCTTGTCAGACAGGCTAAAGGGGAGCAGTCAGACGAAAAGCAGTTACACTCATAGGATTGTATGTCGCACTACTGACCGAGTAGGAGTGCTTATGTAGTGAAGTACTATCCAATGGACATACAACAGAACCATTTTTATAGTTGCGACACTGCTATCTTCCCTATCAGGAAGAAGGGGGTCTGAAAAGTTATGCTAAAACACAGAGCACTCCGATCGCTTAACGGTTGACTATGGCCGCCGGCGTATTGTCCAATACGGTCGAAAAGCTTCTAGTATCTCCCGAAAGCCTGATGTAGCTTCGAATACATCCATCGCGCACAGCAATGCCCGGAATCAGACACCAGTGTATTGTTCATTGCGGGCTAGGTAAGTCCCTCAATGCCAAGTGACTCAGACTCTTGAGTCAGTGACTGCGGTTAAGGTTTCGCCAGAAAACCCATCCCGCGTCATAAACGACTGGGAAGTATCAGAAGTTATCGTTCTCCCGACAGTGACAGTACCCACCTAATGCAACTTTCTACTACTATTTCATTCCCCCCATGTCTTCCAAATTACATGTGCCTTCGGGCGATAAGTGTTTTCTGAGGCCAAGGCAACTAGTAAACATTGGCGCCTTCAATGTCCGGACTCTCCGACAAGTCGGTCAGCAAGGTGCTCTGGCTAATACTCTCTCAAGTCTGGGTATTGATGTGTACTATGTGTCGGAGACGCGAGTCTACGATCCTAACGCCACCATCCGCTTGAGCTCACTTCTAGGCAACTGTCGATCCAGGCACTCCTCTCTTAGGGTTTCTGGTGACGCCGAGGCTGAATCTCGTGGTCAAGCTGGAGTGGGAATCGCACTGAGTTCCAGACCGGAGCAATGCTTGCTTGACTGGATCCCAGTGAACAGCCGCTTGTGCGCTGTCAGACTCAATACGTTGGTGAAAGTCCATCGACACAAATTAGAAAGACGTTGTGTGTTCATGATATCGATGTACGCTTCGGCGGACAGCTGTTAAGATGCTACTAAGGATGCGTTCTATGACGCCTTCGTTGACCTTCTGATGCAAACTAAATAATCAGATATCATCATATTAACGGGCAATTTGAATGTGCAGCTTGGTCGTCTTTCTCCGGTGAAGAAGCGGCCGGGATGCATGTTTGGTGTCCGGGAACAACGCACTAATAATGGCGAAAGACTACTGCGGCTGTGCGCATCCCACGGTCTGTATATTTTGACTGCTGCATTTCAACACAGGAAGAGGCACTGTGTTACTTGGAGACCTCCATGTGCTTCTTAGCCGTGGACACAGTTGGATCATATAGCAGTTAGTTACAGGTGGTGCCACTCTGTTAAAGACTGTTGTGCATTTTGGAGCAACCACCTGGACTCGGATCATGCTGTTATGCGTGCCCGTTTTGTTTTATCATTTGCTCAGAGGATATATGCTCGTAAATGCCAGATACTTAACCGGCATTCGAGCGGGGAAAATGTAAAGAACGCCTACCAGGAGGTGTTGGTGAAGAAGTTTTCCAGTTAGAGTCAAGTGGAGAATCACAACGAACACTTGAAACAAATCGCAACAGCTGTGAAACATGCTGTAAACAGGCATGTTCCTGAGGAACTGTTCAGTTGCGCCAGAACCGGATTTCCATCTTGTCGATAAACTTTATGAACAAGCGTCGCTCGATCCAATCTGGCTTTGAATATAATGACGACCGTCAAGAACCCAACCGCAGGCGGACTAAAAACTTGTGCAAATACTGTGAACACTACTTGGTCGAACATACGTAAGAGATAGAAAAAGCCTTTGTATCTTGGAACGGCAGAAGGCTTTTTTCCTTGATCCGTGATTGTACTGGTCGTCGAGGTGGTGTAAATGGGACCATATGTGAAAAAGATGGTTCACTTATCACCAGTGAATTGCGCTGCCTGGACAGATGCGCAGAACATTTTTAAGAACAGTTCAGCTGGCCTCATTCAAATCATATGGACGATGGGACCCGTGCGGTCAGTTATTGCGTTCCAGACCGTCCTCCATTGGAAGCAGAAGTGGTCCTGGGACCCAAGTTATTGAAGCGTAATAAGGCTCCGGAACCAGACGTTCTCTGTGTTTCTTTTTTCAAGAATGGTGGGAGAGGTTGATATCAGAACTAACAAAACTCCTCCAGACGATATGGGCGACTGAAGAGGTACCTCGTGGTTGGTGCTTATCAACAGTCATTCCCATTTTCAAAAGGGGGGCCCAAAGTCTATGTGACGATCACAGAGGTATCAGTTTGGTGTCTATTGCATCCGATTACTCACTGATCTCATTATACGTCGATTCACTAAGACCAGAGAAAGTCAGATACGCAGATAACAGGCAGGATTTCGATCCGGCTGAGGTTGCATTGATCATATTTTTACCTTACGACGGATCCCGGAGCATCGGCACTCTTATGAGCAGCCGACGGCCTTGGTCTTTTTAGACCTAAAGGCTGCTTTCGATTCAGTTGCTCTGGAGCCGTCTCCTTTACAGGGGAGTACCAGAGAAATATGTGAATCTGTTGAGATCACTGTATGCTCACTCTGCAAGCAGGGTGAGAATTTATGAACAACTGTTTCGGGCGTTCATCACTTCTAGCTGTGTTCGTCAGGGATGTCCGATTTCCCCCTTCCTGTTCAATTTTGTCATTAACGACATACTGGAGGATGCGCTTGAGCAGCCCAGTGAACTTGGTGTTGAGTTTCTTCGTGACGTTAGATTGACCGAGCTGGAGTATGCGGACGACACTGTCTTACTTAGCCCCTCTGCCAAAGATATGCAGACCATGCTGGACAAGGTGAGTTGCCCGACTGGTTTTTATGAAATGCGCCTCGCACCTTCAAAGTACAAAGTGCTGTTTCAAGGCTGGGGCATTTCCACTCTTACTTTCTTTATTGCAGGTAATCTGCTTGAGACTGTAGACAGTTTCACAAACTCGGGTAGCACTATCTCGTCAGCCTGTAATATTGCTGATGAGATATCAGCGAGGATAGCAAAGGCACGAGTCGCCTTTGCCGAATTGCGTCATCTGTGGCATAGAAAAGACGTTCGATTTTCCCTGAAAGGAAGGACACATAATGCCTGTGTGCGTTCTATTTTGCTCTAGGGTTCGGAAACGTTGCCTGTTCACAAAGAAGATATCAACAGGCTCGCTGTGTTTGACTATCGTTGTCTCCGTCGATTGACCAACATTAAGTAGACTGATCACGTGAGCAATATGGTAGTTCACCGACGTGTATTCCAGAACGTTCGGGATGCGCGATCAATTGGTCAACTACTCACGGTGCATAGCTTGCGATGGTTGGGTCAGGTACTCCGCATGTCATCTGATCGTTTACCGTACCGGGCATTATATACTGGGGCCACCAACGGTTGAATGAAACTACATGGCGGTCAAGCAACAACGTGGTCACGAAATATGAAGACCCTGACTGCTCCACTGAAAAGAATGTGTGGGTATCGCCTGCCTGCATAGGGTCCTCGTGATCACTCAAACCGCTGGTTAGAAAGGCTATCCGAGATGGCGGTATGTCGCAGTCAATGGCGTACCTGTATCCGCACCATTTCTAATTCTCCCGCTTAATTTTCGTTTAATGATTTTCAACCCTCTTAATAACGTTTTTTTCTTGGCTATTCCACGTCACTGTTGGGGTGAGCGGCGGCCCGAATCACGGTGCCTTTTGATCAGGCTCATGGTGGCTATAATGATCATGATGATGACGATGAATGGTTCTGTATCCTAGGTAAGTTGAAACCCTTAACGTGGTGCCGGTATGTGATTTTTATTTAGATTACTGAGACTCGAGTAAGAAATCTCAGAAAGAAGAGTTTTTCTGGATTAAGTCCGCAGAACAGTAATCACCTTCGATTAGCAAAACCGCAAGATATACCAATAATTTGCCCGATCGCCACACATAATATGGGGATCTTAGCTCAGAGTACAACCAGTCCCGGATCAATTTGTATTTTCAGGGTTTCATTTCCACGTCTACCATATATGTCTCAATGCTAAGATGTTTTTAGGGTATATTCAAATTTCAACTTTTCCTCAGACTATTCGGTTGGTTTGATGGGCTCTTGTCTCAAAATCATAAATACATTAAAACTTCTGGTCTGACCATAATATATTACAATGTTTGGCGTCAGTGCGAACCACGTTGTACAAACAACTTTCATCAAGCGACTAACTTACATAAAAATCACAGCAGGTTTGTCAGTAAATCAAATTCAGCATTGGAAGGACTCAACAGCTTTTTTAACACACGTGTTACATTATGTAACTTGATTCCATGAAGAAATCAACTATCCAAATTCCTTAACATGCAGATCAGTGAGCATTAGATGGTGGGTTGGATCACATACTTCTGTAGGAAGCCACAGCTGCTAACAGATGTGTTGAGGGAGGACAAATATGCACCTGAAAGTGAGGTCAGTTACTGAGTGGTTAACCAATGCAGGTCAAGTTGTTCTCCTTGACTGGCACACTCGCGATTCACCGAGTTGCTTGTGGAATACTCTAAACCAGGTTAGGTTAATGAGGCTCAATAAGAGTGGTGTTGTCACTATTTGGCTGTGTTCTGTGAAGCAAGTGCAAGTACTGAACCAGAGACTTAAAATTCCTATCTTAGCTATTATACTGATTACACCTTATTTTCACTTACCACTGGGTTGCTTCTTTGCGGTGACATTAAGTGACTGATTTCAAACACAGACATTTTTTAGTAGTTAGATTTTATAACCCCAAGTTTTTTATTTCTTCATCAAGGCTTGTTTCCACATTATGGTGGTCTGCCTGTTAAGTATCGGCGTGGGCCTCTGATGACGAGGATTTTGACGTGTACCCACCATGAGGTGCACGTCTGATTTTGTTGGGTGGCTTATGCTTGTCTGAACTGCAGGTGGTTTTACGAGGTTTGGTGATGAGATGTGAACCGTTTGTGTGCAAACGTACAAAGATTGTAGAGTCTGATGGAAATAGGTTAGACTTTTCTTAAAAGTCGCTTTCTGAAACCTTTAAAATGGCTTTAACAATCATGTGAATGAGTCAGAATACTTGTTTAAAATTGTCTGACGATAAACATCCGTCACAAGCATGTTCTTTTGAACGATTGCAAGATACTTCCAGTAAGTGTTGACGGATCCCTTTCCATAAACATTTTGCGGTTCCTCAGGACTACAAGTATGATGCCAAGGGGTGATAGATTAAACAGAGATGCATGAACGAAGTTTAGGCAAATAATCTTACAGTTTCACTAATCAAAGGTGCAGTTTCGGTTTAACGATAAGTTACTAACATAGTAAACGCTTCCAGTTAATTTGAAACTGAAGAGTTGCTAACACTTTTGGTTAGCTTGTACATATTTGTCACATTGACGAATTAGCTATTCTATTCCACGACTGAAGGAGTTTGTGTTCAATTCTTAGTGAGTATTTCGCAACAGATGCGCAGAATTAGGAGATTTATTAACGATATTCACTTGATACCATACTGATGGTACTCATAGTTCTTGGACCATGACATAAACTCATTAAAAAGTAGCGGAGAAACGTTTGTTGATTTATCACGTCAAAATAGGGCAAATAGTTGCCGTAAATTTGTGCGGCCACTGGAAGCGTCGTAACTCCGAATAGATTTACAAGAATATAGCCTACACCTCGACGGGTTGAATAAGCACATTTCTGAAAGGTAATTGTAGCCCAACAGTCTGAAGGAATACTGTACCATATAAGTTGTTTCATCAGTGCTTATGAAGGTTTCTTCTTGGTCACCTTTGGCTAATTGTAGTTCACCATTTCAACGTTTAGAAACGCGTTCCATAAGCACAGCGGCTGCCCACTTCTGGTGTCTAGAATGAAGCCCACATTCTCATTTTGAATGTCATGACCATTTCACCTTCATACTCATGATTCTGCAAAACCCCTCCGTCGGTCAGCCCTGCTTAGGGTGTTGTGTCTTTGCAAGGTTGTAAGGCAGCCTAGTTGTTTGTTCAAACTCCGATGCACCGGTAACTCATGCGTATCTGATAATGAGATTACGGAGGGTAACCTGGTTCTGGTTGCCCGCAACCTTAACTGTAATCTATGAAAAGAGAGATTGGTGTGTATAAACAACTAGTAACTTTTTTGAGAACACTGGAAAGTCATAAAAAAGAGGAGCGAATAAACTTCCGAGAGCAGGCAAATCACTGACTCTGGTACACGATTATATCCTAGATTACGCCTAATACACTATCAGAACAATCACTCTTCTCTGCCTGTTAAATAACAACGTTATTCAGGGTTGGTCAAAGCTTCTCTACCCCGTGCCCGGTTATCATCTGGTCATTCTGTAGTTAATCTCGGAGATCTAAAACGGTATCGAAAAATATATAGTGCGGCAGATGTTTGGTAGCACGCAATGTTTTTAACTCAGCCACTGTGAACTATGCAATTTCATTACCTCATTTAGGCGTCTGTTGACTGTCGCACGGAGTAAAAGCTGAAATTGTTTGATATAAACTGTTTGGCGAAGAAAAGTGTGTTCGAGTTATGAGATTTTTTAGGCTTCTTCTACGAGATTGGGCCATATTCTGTGAAGCAAGTTCCGATGTACACATGGGCTTTATATTCCAAAACTCACGGATAATGATAAGCTGTTTAAAGGCTCAAATTACGAAAACTTTTCACTGTATCTTGTTAATCCGAGTGATACCCTGTTAACGGTAGTAAAAGTCAATGAGATGACGCTACTCAAGCAGTTTGAGCGATCGACAATTTCAGGTAAACTCTTTTCAAAAACAAAGATGGGAATACGTCCAATCTAATTCAAAAGCTTAGGAAGTGCATGTTGAAAGCCGCACAGGCCAGTCATTTGATCAAGTAGGGTCAACCTCACTGCTATGCGGCTTTCAGGACAGCTACGTGGAAGAACCTCGTCCGTATACCTAATATGTGTCTGTTTATTGCCCTGCTCCTGAGTGTTCAGAAATTCCGAGTGGTTCTGTCAGAATATCACCTGGCGTGTCAATGAAAGAGAAGGGAGAGAGTGACACCTCTAAAAACGTTACGCGAGTAAAATATTCGGAGTAACTCCTTAAATGCATTAATAATAGGCATAAAATGATTTCATAAGAATGACAAACTTTGCAGCAATACTTCTGCGTCGGAAGCAGACTCAGAGGGTATGCTGATTGATCGAGTCAAAAACGGTGTTTGTTTCAATGAATGACAGGACCACTGGCTGATAAAAATAATTTCAATGTTTCAGTGTTTTTCGAAAAGTGAAGATATAATTGACATATCCAAGACCAAGGCAGAAACCTACTTACACTTTTTCTGTTCGGTTCTAAATATGTTTCGAGAGCTTCTGATTCACTCATCTCTATAATATCCCAGTAACGATGTACACAAGTGCAACGCAACCCTGGTTGTCACGAGATATTTGTCATCTCTCAAGAACACAAGAATGACTACTAAGACACACTTATGGGCCATTTCGTCAGAATTCACTACAAACGAAAGAGTGCGATCAGGTTAAACAACAACCAATCCAGTGATCATTGAAATATCTGTTAAGATGTCTGGACATGGAGTTGTATAAGGTTTCAATATTGTAAGCTCCAGATCTATCTCCCTTCTTTATCCGTGGAAAGTGGAGAACTGCTAAACACACCATATCGTATTCAGCGTCCACATTTGAATGTATTAGCTCAGGTCAGTTTAACTGCTCTCTAAAATGGATAGTCTATCTCAAAAATTGTCTGGGCAAGTTATAACATTAATGAATGACTACTTACACTTATCTCGTTGACGACCAGTTCAAAGATGAAATAACAGACTGTTGGGTACAGGAAGCGGTTTGCTCATCTGTTTAGCTAGTCAAATCAGGTAACCGTCATGATGCTTTACGCCGGCTCTTTTCAAGTATGAACTTTAGTCCAGGGTAGCTATTAAGATGTTGGTAGCCAAGGAGGATCTGTAGACGTTTCTTTAAAAATTTTGTCCGGTAGGCAAAAACCCAAGTTTATCGTACCTTCAGTACTTTTGAAGGTCGGTTCAACTGGCTCTTGGTATAGCAAAGGAAACTTGTTTGGATCATTGTACAAAGGCAGACTGGGCTGGCTGATTTCCGGTGTTGTCCGTTTAACATTATTTGAAACCTAATTATTTTCTCCGTCGATTAATATGTAATGACAGCAGGTGATTTCGAAACAGACAATGCTAAAACAGAAGAGACAAACAACAGCTTAGTCTGAATCACTGTGTCTACTCCAAAGCTAGAGCAGTATTCAATTCTCTGAAATCTCTGTAACCAATTGCAATATCGTATATTTTGTCTTATGTTTAGGTCACTTTTGGATGCTCTCCATGTGATACAGTCAATGAAGTAACCGATTTCCTTCGACTGAAAAAATTTAATAACCAGACAGAAAATACCACATAGCTGCTTTTCGTCTGGAGTGATACGTTCAAAATGTGTCTCGTGTAATCGTCAGACAATGATGTTCAAACAGTTACACTTTTTACACGAAATCACAGAAAGCATCGTAAAGTGTATTTTTGAAGACAATGACGAATTTTGATCGAGGTGTTAGGTACGACGGCTAACGTAACTAATTTTCGCACGGCTGCTTTCTAGTGACTCACCCAGTGTAACTGTACACGGAATTACCATTGCCGTAATCAAGTTATTTTTGGAATCGGTAAAACGTACAAATTGTGCTGTCACATCAAAGCAGCGAAAATGTTCATGTAACTGAAACCTAATATCCATAATTAACCCGGTCTTGATAATATTCCTTACCACGCTGCTTATAGTTTGCTGTCTTCGGTTTCGTCAAATAACGCGTCCTAGTATTTATATACTGTTGGATAATTTTGGTAAACCCATAATCTTCATGTGTATTTGTAGAAACGATGAAACTTTCTATTCTTAATTTCTGCTAATCCATCTATTTCTGACATGATGTAGAGATAACAACTTCAAAATGATGTCCGAGCCAAAAGGGGCTTGTCCATTCAAACAGTTCTCCCTAGAACAACTGAAAAACAGTTTAGTGGTTCCACTGTTTACTTGACAATGAACCATGTTTAGTTTTTAAAACTTTTTAGCGATTGTTTGTTGTTGAATTAGAGATTTGACTTGAAATCTTCAAGGAAACGTTGAAGCCAAATTAGGGTATTTTACAAAGTGAATCGTTTATTTCCAAGTGATTACTTTTTATTGGAAGCAACCGAAGCTAAATGTGTCATGTTACTTTCTGATATAATTCTTTCATGTACTGCAAAACATTATCTTTGCCAGATTGCTGAGGAAAAATGTGTAGTTAAAACAAAAGGTTGTTGTTTAGTTCTGTAAAGGGTTGTACAGTTTTAGCCCGACATTCTTTCAAACGTCCGCAATATTCAAACATTCTCCTCACCTGTCGTGAAGTGTTCGACATAGTCTCTAGAATACTATAGCTAATTACTTGTACCGGACATTCAAAGTCCACATTTTTGTAAAATGACTTTTAAACGAATATTTTAATTCGAGGGCATTTTCCCACACTCAGAGGAGTAGCCGTGTGGCTAAGGATGATACTGAACTCGAGGAATATAAATGTCATTAGTTAAACCTCAAGTCAAATTTAACGTTTCCGGTCACAGTATGTCTGCTGAAATGTTTGCCAGATCTGCATCATGGTGATTGATGTCGAGTGTGTAACACATACGTCTGACCATAGGAAATACACTTATGTGTTTCATAAGAAGTCCAGCCTGTCAGCAGTATGTCGATATGGGAGTAACATCTCGCAGGTCCGTCTGTAATCTCAAACTCTTTTGACCTATTTATTTTCGACTGCAAACGTGATGAGAATTCGTAATAAAAGTCTGTGTTAGGAGGCTGCTTCTGATTTACCTGTTTAGAATAGAAGTTTCCGTACTGTTGTACTAATTAATTCTCTGCCTCTATCGATTTCCGGGAAACTTCTTTACAGCGCTGCGAATATCTTATCGGCGATGATACACGATTGACTCCACAGACTGTCATACCATTACTCTTAATTTTGCGATGGACTAATAATATTCGTGCTCTATAGCTTGTCATGACAAGAAAAGTAGCGTGAGGAACAGTTCTTCTTAGATTATAACGATTTATTGCCTGATGTTAAGGTTTAGTTTATTCACTGGCCAAAAACTATTATACTCACAGTGGCAGTACTAGATTATAAGAACAACAGGTAACTATTTGTGCAAAACTCATAAAACAACAACTACGGTTTCGAGAAATTTATCTCAATTAAATATTCAATCATTAACATAAATGCTTATGAAGCAACTTGTGTTTTCTATTATATCGGTGTTGAGCAAACTATATTCACCATTATTCTAACCTTAGAGTGTTCTAAAAAATATACAGCTCACATTAACTATTTATTTTGCATTCACTTTGTGGTATTTGTTATCAAACTGAAATGCATATTATGCTTTGACCTCTGACGGATGTCGTGGAAATGACTGAACACCAAAATTGGTAAGAACGATAGCATTGCGGTTTCGTGGAACGGATTCTGAAACACTGTTTCGAGTAAAGTGACAACCTACTGGACAGTTGTGTCCACTTATTTTGGACCGTATCGGTCTGTTTAGTGAAGAAAAATTAAGGTTACCTGTATAGTGCACCAACATTATTGTTGCGCAGGTAAAAGTTCCTTAGAACAAAAGACTTTGAATCTCTCTGCTGTTATGAATCAATTCTAACACTTAACTTACCGTATTTCTCACTTAGCATAGTTTAAGACATCAGTGTGTTTAAGACATCGGCTGCCAGTCATGCAATGGCGGCTTTGACCTTTTCGTAACTTGAATGTTTCTAGTCTACATTTGTACAAGTTGACAACACACCTCCCTACTAATATATCCGTAATCAGTAAAGTAAGCTCAAGTTATATTTTTAATACTGATGTTTTACAATTTGAATAGAGGTTAAACCTTTCAGTGTATGGAATGCTATAAACTAAAAGTCACCCATATGTGATTGTAGTGTATACATTCCCTCAGCCTATATTAATAAGACACACTAGAGTTCAGTTTTATAAGAATACATCTGCAGCACAGTTATCTAAACGGATTTTTGCAATTTGTGAGGAAAACATGTTAACCTTTTGTCTGTTAACATCACAAAAGGCGTAACCAGACAAAAACGGATCGGATGCTAGTTAAGGGTGACCTTCAGGTAAATAGAATAATTTAGCATAACATTTTACAGGTAAGGGAGTACGTTAGTGCAGTCTATCTTGCTACAGAGTTTAGTTAGATATATTGAATACAATCAATATTGAGGCATGCAATCTTTCTGATAAAAAAAACTTTAGGGAGTTTGCATTATCTCTGCGGTAGTATCAACTTAATGCCCCAAACTATGCCATTTTTGGACCCCGGTGTCAATGAAAATATTGTTTCCAAACACCGTTAGAGTTTTGCTTTGTTTGCACAAACAACATTTTTGTGTTTAATGGTAAGAATGCCGAAGAGCAGATTGTTTTGTCCAGTGACGTGATAAGAGGAAATATGTGAATAATGTCTTGAGTTATTTATAGCACTATGTAGATGTCTTTTGTATTCAATTGCGCTTCAAAAGCCATCAGCATATTTTTAAATAAGTAAATAGACATCCTGCAGGTCACGCCATAGACTGAAGCGCAGGTTTAAACTGATATTCGGTTTACAACTCTGTTAATGAAATTCATAAAAACACTTAACTTATAATTGGATAAAAGTATTAGAAACACATGAAATTCTGAAATATTTCTCTGTGAAGTCGAAAGACAGCCATCAGGAATAGTTCAGTAATGACAAGTCATTAATTTGCATCCTTCAAGGTTTTCTTGTGGATATAACCATCGGTGAAAATTGAACGCTGTTTTTCTTCTTAATTATAAGCTTGCATATAGCAAACCACTCGAGTAACTGACTGATTGGTAAGATGAATTTGTCCAACACAGTTAGAAGATACAAGATTACCGAGTGAGACGGCAAGAAGACCTACATTGCAAGCATTTCGTTTAGTCTCATCAGTCGATTGTATAAAACATTCAGCTATATAGGTTAAGCGCTTAGCTTCACAGCAATAAAATAAACGAACACTACATTGGAGCCACCGGAGTTAACTGCCACGAAATTGGTTGCGTCAGCACCTTTTACCAACAAAGGGCCGGTGCGTGACGCTTGATTTACAATGCCTTGAAGAACGTCAACGGCTTAGGGTTGTGGTTGTACAACAGAACCCACATGACTTGTTGCGATTAAGGGTTTCGCGGTCGAAGACGCCAGAATCTGTTCGAGTGTTGGCATACTGACCCATGTTGAGTCATCGTTTGCATCAGCCACTTGGAGATGTGCTCAGCTTTCATCTGCCGTAAGTTTCGGTCCGTCCAGTCAATGTATGAGTCACCGCAACTGCAAGTGAACTGATAGATAACGTGAGAGGCCGAGTTTTCCGAAAAAGAACGATCGTGGCCGTGGACACTCATCCTGCTTGCTGCGGTTTTCCTGTTAAAACACCTCATTAGCTAATAATGATGACCTACATCAGGTTGAGGTGTTAATGGAACGTTTGTCTTTTCAACTGACCACAACATCGATTAATAATCAATCTCATGATAGTCACTTCATTTAACGTAAAGCTACTGAATTCACCGGATCGGGCGGACACTGTCTCCGTCAACGAATTGTGCCATGGAATTTTTATTGGTAACACCGTGGTACTCAGCACCATCATTCCATTATCCGGAGGAGGGGGGAACAAGATCGTAACTCCCGGTACGTAAAACAGGATGCAGAAATGCTGAGTTCCGATCAAAGTTAACATTAAATCTAATTCCTCCTTTCACTACAAGCAAACAAAAAATTTCACCAGAAAGTGCAAGCTACGAATTGTTGTAAGTGACAATCAGTTTGTAATGTATATTAAATTCTTTTAGATAACTGCATGCACATTCCAGCTGAGATCAGTAACCTAGTTCCATTTGAGAAATTCTCCAAGCAATTCTTCAGTGCAGTTTGAAAGAAACCTGAAATTATGGCGATTTGGCATTACTACGCCATATGAGCACAATGGGTACTGTTCTTATTAAGAGAATATATGCTGCATTTGCTTCAAGGGCATTAAAAAATTTCCGACTGGCAAATAAACTGAAGGCGGATTGAGCGTTCTAAGATCCAATAGCTGATGCAATCTAATTTTGTGGTGTTCAACTTAGAGTCTTATAGTGCTCAAGTGGAATGCTTTCACAGTAAGTCAGTTATTCCAGTTGATTCTAAAAGGCTAAATCATTTTACACATTGAAACTGCGGCAAAATACACCAAATATACCTGTAAGTCCTGAAAAGAAACTTTAAACGTTTATGTGATATCCATTAGGTTAGTAAGTATGCCTGTTGTTTATTTCTTCTAGAAACCTTTGAGCGACAAGTTGCTATTGAACAATATTTGTAGTAAAACCATACTGTTGCTATAAGACTGATGACCAGTAAGGGTAGTTCTTTTGTTGCTGTCTGGAGTGGACGTTCTGTAACCAATTGACAAACGCTTCTGTCTTTCCAGCTCATCTTCAGACAACTTCGACACTTGTCAGAAAGTTCATCGAATTCCACCCTGTCTCGTGGTGTTGCGCTTAAACGGATTTCGATCAACATCGATTCATAAAAAATAAGACCACCAATAGCTCACGTGGAACTAATTGCGTTGTTAGCCACAAACTTCTACTTCATGCATTCATACTGTTGAAAAGAAACGTATAATAAACACTAAAAATGACGGAACGAAGTCTGAGTCAGTTTTAGGCAGCCGGTGAAGTTTTGGCCCCAGAAACCTTGATAAAATAATACGGCGCGCTTACATTTGCAGTGATGCAACTAGGATAAAGTTGGAATATACGTTTGTGCATGCTGTTCATTCTATCCCATAATTATACTTTGTGGTTAAATAACAAAAATTGCATTCGACTTGATTCTTTCACAAATAAAATTTAACCTCATAATTTGATTGTTTTCCCAGGTTTTCCCCGAGAATTTACACAATACATTTGACAGTTTCTATTGATATGTTCAAGTAGGTGGTCTGTTTGGCGCTTGGCTTAATCGCTAAACCTACCGTCACTTTTACCTTTGCATCTTTTATCGCCAAGTCCTGTGAATGCACGCCAGCAGTGTCCATTGGTTATAGTTTCCCATTTCGAATTGCTTTCGCCAATTTTAGTTACTCTAGCAGCTAGTTTTCTTTATATCAGTGAACGAAGGACAGGCTTCATCTTTCTTCGAGCATAACCGAGAGTCCAAGGATGTTATGATGAGCAGTCTTAACTACAGTAATAATCTCATTTACATAACAACAAAACTTTTTTATCTCTCCCGTAACCTGCAACCAGTTGTATCCCACATCAAGAGTTAGATATATATAGGGCTTTTATTCGTAAACACTCGGTATAATGGCAGCAAAACCAAGATGAACAGGGAATTTTTAATTTCGATCTTTCTACTAAGTAGCTTACTCGCTTTGAACCGTCTACGGTAAATGTTTGCTTGAAACGGTGATGTTTTGTAGATTTCGAAGACCGAATTGGGACCTCACGCCAACTTTCCTACTGAAGTGGAATTTGATTCTGGCTGTTAGTAGTTCATAAATGTTGAGTAGAGTCCACTGTGGTATACTTAAATTGTGGGCAATACTGCAGTAAATTATTACGGCAGTGGCCCACAGCTGTCGAAGATACTCCGCTCAACCAGCTTCTCATTGGAGTTCCGTAGGCTCCATAAATACGCTATCCAGTTTGTTCCGATAACAATCTTTGGAAATCTAGGAGACAAGCTGTGCAGTTGAATGAGCCATATCATGCACCAGATACCTCATGGTTTCCACCACGTGATATGCCCTTCAGTTTCTCAACTTTCAATCCTGGGACTATCTTTTACATGATCTTTACTCGTGGAATACATCTTCGGTACAGTATTTAGAAATCTAAAGCGTTCACTCAGAGTAACGAGGATCTTTATCACTCATTCTTCTGCCGTGATGATTGAAGTTAACTGAGAATGTGCTTATGTCACATAACTACGCATGACCACAGACTAGGCCTGACTTTAAGGCGTTGTCAGCGGTCTAAACTAAACTGCAAAATCTTACAATATAAGAAAAGCTATGACGCAACCCGGCCGTCAATAATAAAAACTGTAGCACAGGTTATCAGTGTCGCGAGAAACCAACTAAATATTTGATGAGCTTGTTTTCACCAAGTATCCCTGAAGCAAGCAAACACTAATTTAATGAGCGTATTTTCATACTATGGTGTAAGCAATCACTGATTTTTATAGAAACATTTTAGTTAACGAGTTCAGCCAGTTCTGTTTCATTGCATTTTGATTGTATTTATCAATCTCCGAAAGATAGTGTCTATTGATTGCATTTATTCCAATGTAAACCTTTACTTTGTAAGTCACCTATATGAAAACAGTTTTACCTTTTCGTCACTTATGCACATTGTAGTTGCTGACGGCGCCTGATTTTTCCGATGAAGTTCTCATAAACGACTCTGAAAACAGGACAGCAATAATGGCTATTGATTGTCACTAACTGGTATGTTTAGTCCGTATAGCATATTCATTTAATCGTTTACTTCCCGCTTTGATTTTTGGTTCGGTCCAGTAAAAGTTAGAAAATAGAGGTGAAACTGTCTGAACAACGTAAAATTTAGGTCACTTTGGGACAGATGAAAACAAAAGCAATTAACCAACTAGAACTCCCACTTTTACTGCACAAAGAATGCAGTTAAGCATTGCGACTGACCTAACCTGACGCTGTGCTGTCCAAACAATGTCTCCATTGTCCACCTATTTCTCTATCTCTCGCGCTCACTCGCTCAGATATATCTCACACCGAGGAGAAAAAACCACGTTGAGTAGATCGCTGACTGGTATGCATTCATGCGAGTTACTCCCAGCCTCTGAACACCACCCTCCTCGGATAAAAATAAACCATTCTATTCCGATCTCACTCGCAGGAAATCATTCAGACTTCCTGACATTCTTGTGTTGAACCGATGTAACGTTCATTCCTAATCGACGGCTGTATGAGTCACTTCGAAATTTTGCAGCGCCTGCTAGAGGATAGTGTGACGAACGTGACACAGTGGCCCACAAACTAAGGGGCTAGTTGTGATCGTTTCTGCGTACCTGAGGACAATTTGTACGTGTGCTCAACGCCAATTGGGCAGCTGAGAATAGAACTGTAATAACCTGGTCGGTCACATTTGCGCCTGACCATTTCCGGTCTGCTTCTACAGACCATAGCGGGAAGACACCGGAAATGTGCAAAGGGGTTTCAAAGTTGATTTGCTTGAAACTGCCAACAACAATGTTCAAGCAAGTAGACACTCAAGATCCGGATAGTTATTTTCCAAGCGTTATGAAATTCAACAGTTGTCTCTTTCTGTTGATGTACTATCCCTTGCTTCAATTTAGTGTATGTGGGCCAATAAATCACACTCCATCCTAAAAACGTGACAAAAATAGAAAACAAACTGAGCGACTTGATAATTAGGATGAGACCGAATTAATAAACCTCTGATATTAAGTCGGCTTATGACTGTCCCCGGCTTGATTCCAGTCGACGCCCAGACAGTTTGTACACGGCTGTCACTTAGTTAATTATAATACACATGACAATCAAGGCCTTTAGAACCAAGGTAAACGATCTGACAGTTCTTGAAGTACATCCTTAGACCCGCAACTTGTTAGTGCACCGTTGAGTTAGCTAAAGGTTGCTATGTTTATCGACAGAGGAATATGGGCAGTTTTTCATTCAGTATTTCAACTTATGTTCAACCAACTGGACGAAATTAGTAATATAATTCGGTTTATGTTAGGCGCAATGCAGTCCTGCATACATCATTAAGCTACAGTATTTTGACCCCTAAATGGTATTGGTATGTTCCAAATGTGCACCTACGAAAGACACTGAACTTCGGTAATAATCTAATTGTTCTACAATCAGGGGGCCAAATCTTTTCATACCTGAAGAAGAGCTAGCTACTCAACTCACACTCCATGACATTCAATTTAGTGGCTAATCTGTCCGGGCTATATGTTAAAGCAAACTAGATTGCAAACGAGCTAAGGAAGTCCAATGAAGCGCTAAGGTCTTATCAAAGTTTCCCGTTTTATGCATTCAAAGAAATCGTTTAGGTTGTCCAATTCAAAACATGTCTTACTTTGAGGACAACTTCCCAATTTGCCGACAACACGAAGAAAGATTGTTGAAGGCTTCTCCGAAAAGAAATAGTGCACAGGTTATTCTAGGGAATAGAATTTTCAGAATAGCAGCAGCGAAGACTTCATATAGAAACAGATTCCCGAAGCTTGCACAGTTAACAACTGTAGTCTGGCTCAGCTTAATCGAACAGTATGTTCTAGGCCACTGTATCTTATTGGTGCCTCAAAAGGAAAACGAGTCAGTCTTTTACAGATGACGCAATTGGCTTGATTTCACAAAACTTTTGATCTTTTGTTTAATGCTGTTTGCATTGGAAACTGTGCGGCGTAGATTTGAAACTAGCCCGTTAGTTACTACGACTGAAACATTCTGTCAATACGTAATAGTTCGAAGAACAGAATACAGTGTTTGTAAAGTACGAGTCTGATAACCAGCGAAAGTATAAGTTGAAATCAAAACCTTCGTTTGTGAATAAGAGTTATCTCTACATTAAGGCCAACGAGATATTATACTTTTAATTACGCCAGTTAAATCACATAGTTCGGTCTTGTGTTTTTCAACTGATACAACAGGTTGTCCTCAAACATTTTCCTTCCATCTAAGTATGCGAGTTTTGTAAACCTAATTCCGGGTAATAAAAGCCCCATATATATTTTTGTCTTGAAATGCTCAACACATTAAACTATCTGATAACCAAGTTGAAGAGTTTCAATATATAATTCAAACTCTCAAACAAACAAAATCAATTGTTTCTATGTGACTGGACAAATTAACAATCAAAAGACAAACTGAAGCCTCTTACAACAAGAAAATGCCCTATTTCCAGATTTCGTTTGGCTCAAACAATTTATTACAACTTACCAAAACTGCGATCTACGAATAACGCTCATTCGCTTTGATAAACTATATGGAGTGTTAGTCAGAGGTCGCTTGTTATTTTACTTATCTATGACCTGTCTATACATTGGATATATAAAAAACGAAAATGATTTCGGAAGCGTTTGGACAAACTTATGTAATCGCTGGAAAGGATCATCCTTCATTCTGGTCATTATAGCTTACTAACTATTCAGAATTGTAATATCGCGAGATTTTCTATAATTTAGGTTACCCCATTTTCTTCCAAGATCGCATCGCACTTAAGTAGAGTGAAAAGTTGTGAGTTTTGCTTACAGAGTTCATCCATATGACGACGCATCAGTAGAGAGTGTATTTATATCGTGATTTGGTAGATATTCTTTAGGAAGTATTATGAAGTTAAATATAATTTTTTTTCGAAATAGAATTACACACATAAATTTTCAATCTCTAGTTTTTATGTTGATTGTCATTTCTAACTGCAAGGCCTATTCAATGGGAATGGCTAAGGTTGTCTCTGTTGTCTTCAACGTATCCATTTTGTTGGGACATTTCTAATCTATGCGGATTTACCAGTCGTTAGTCAGATGTATGAAAAGCCATACAAAACACAATAGTGTAAGAATACGATTCTTAAATTTTTATAATAACTATGTGCTTGAGAACGGTGCCAACTTGTACTGAAGCACTATCTTCCGCAGTAATAGGTTAGGATACTGTTACTGAACAAACACGTTTCTGTTCTGAGAGAATAATACACTCTCATGTGTAGTAGAAAAAATCCGTTTTCTCCAACGAATCCTCTTACATCTTCTCATCATTATTTTACATAAAACATTTCCCCACTTATCATCGCTACCTAATCTTCTGTCTTCAAAATAATTGTCATCGTCTTAAATATTTGAATATAGTGAAAAATACCTAGAAAATTGGTATTCAGACATTCCTCCAGTGTACGGATTTCGACACTTAAAGTTACCTTACCATCAGCTGTTTTACTGTCAACCGGGAGAATTTTTTTCGTTCTATCTTCTTGTCTCTTTCATCTGTGTTGAAACTTCATGGAAAAATAACAAAGCTTAGGTCATTCGAAGGAAATTTTAGCCAGTTATCAGAGTTAACAGCAGTTGTTCCAAAACTCCTGGGAAGTGGGGTGATAAACGATCGTTGTTGCACAACTCACTGATGTGTTGCCATTTCTCAAGATAGTGATGTTGTATAAACGTTTTCTCGGCAAGCTGCATTCAGATAATCAGTCGTTACCGATCAACGTAAGCCGATGACTAAACACTCCTCTTTGTAGCTACTGGAAATACTGTTACAATAAAAGCTTGTGACACAAATCCGTAGCATGCAATGAGCCGTTACTGATCAGGTAACACGTCTTGGAAACAGATCAACTGCCTGACCTGATTAATTTGTTCATATCTCTGTTAACTAATTTATTATTGAACTCGCTATAGTTCACACAGGCACTGTTGATGGAACAATGCCATGTAAGTTTCCGATCTAAAGAGGTGTTGAGGAGAAGCGTTTAGTTATTCTTCAGTCATTTTATGTGGATAAACCAATCTATTAAGCTCAACATTCGTTTCTGGTATCTACTGACCAGGCATATCTAAATGTTTCATATATGCGAGAAATGAATGGTTGAACTGTTTAAACCTTGTCGAAGCTGTTTGCTCAACATATTGCTTGACTGGATAAAGAGCTGCGCATTTTAAAGTTGTCACTTGAAACGTACCTATTATGTTTGTAGAAAGTGTCCGAAGATTTTAATTGTAATCAACTCCCAGGTAGCGCGGATGCCATGGAGTGAAAGAAACTGAAGTGGGATTGGAGTTTTAATGATGCTGGTCACACGAAGGAACGAAACGATAGGGTGAGAGACTAGCACGGTACCGTCATGAAATCGCTCAGACAAAGGGGAGAACTAACCGATGTGTGCACATTTTACATTAAGTCACACGATTACTTTACTAAATCTGATGTGATAATGATGTGATGTTACATCACTGCTACAGAAAAATGACATATCATGGGTTATTAAAAATGGGGGGTATTTTGCAAATCTTATCGACAATGCGTCTGTTTCAAAATGGAAGTGTAATCACCGCTCCATCAGATTTGAAGTTTCACGTCGTAAAGTTCAAACACAACTGTTTACGAATACACTGTAAAATCTCAGTCCAGCTAACTAATTGGCAAACAATTTTTGTGAGGTTTGAAAACCACAAGTTCATTAGTTCGTGTGATAACTTCAAGCGTGTACATATATACATATATGGAATTTTTCCACAATCAGCCTTAAACCAGTTGATAATTTGGAGTTACCACAAAAGCTACCCTGAATCACGCGTAAATGGAAATTATAAGGAAAATATTACTCAATGCCAAGTGAACCTGGTTGCAGTCGGTTGACTTTCAAAAATGAAATAAAAGACCGTAGTTAACTATCAAGTTTATAAATGTGTTTACTTAACCAAGTGGCAGCAGGAAGACACAACACGGTAGATTGGAAAAGTCAGGAAACGGTTTGATCTTTGTATATATATCCGACTATGGTTGTATGGCGGGTCAACGATAAATGTGCCACAACTAAACAAACTGTGGCTTTAAAAGTTAAATCTAGGCTGAGGCAACCGGTGTGTTGCAACAAAACTACCAATTTAGTAGAGTTTGTGAGCTACCGTTTACCCAGAAACTCACAGGCAAGAATGCTTTTGCCTGCTTTTAAGCAAAACAATCGGGCTGGAATATCACTGTCAATAAGACTATATCTCTCATCATTTATTTCACTACTAACGAATAGATTTAGGAACAGTATTCTCGAAACCTTCTCGGAGAAACGAGGAGCTTTTGAGCAGAATCAACGAGGAAAGGTTACACGGAAATCAAAGTATAAGAAACCTTCAAAGTCCGATAATAATAAACTTAATCAATAACATATCCATTACAGTTAAGTCTGCATCACAAGGATGACGGTATGGATATCAGTCACCAAATGGTGAATGCTCACTTTAACATGCCGTGCACGCTAGCACCGAAAACAGACTTAAGGCCTTTGTGAGTATTTAAAATATATTCACACATTATTCCATAATTTAGGATGTTGCTTCTCGCTTTCAGAAATTATTAATGAAAATACCTTCCAAGTGATCCGTGGTGATATCATTCAATTTTTTTGTTGGTTTTACTGGAATATTCAGGTACGCTTTACATAAGATGCGAGTATATGAATAACAGCCAGGTTTGGCGTATTTCGGTTGATATGAATTAAAAGCCTTTCTCGAAATTATTGAAAGAGAACTTGTCCCGTGTTCTCATTCGCGCCACATTGACCAAGTTGTGTAATATGACCTATTTTTTACAGAAACTTTGGACTGGTTGCGCATTCTGTGGGTATCAAGTGTGGCGCGCAAAAAAATACTCTGATTTTAGTCAAAAGTAGACTTTTCGTCGAATTACTGGCTTGGTTTGCTGAGCAACGTATGTAGAAAATCTGCAATCTTGTATCATGTATACCTTGTCAGTGTTGTGTTTGTGTATAAAACCAGTTCGACGAAAATAGCACTATTTGTGATGTGTGAGATTTTTCACGTTTACTATCACCGAATATGAAACAAACCCCTTTTTGTAAAACAAATGCACGGTTCAGATAATTTGCTTTATATACAAAGAAAGCCCAAATCAATTGACTACTCAGTCTTTCTGTTCACCTAGTCAACAAAATAAGAAAATTGGAACAACTAATTCCCTCGAACAGTTTGAACAAAGCGGTTAGAACACAAACACTGGTAGATGCAAGCATTTCGTATTTACTCGTCAGTAACAAATTTACAATAACACGGGTGCGTATTTTATAACAAATAACCAGGGGAGTGGATAATCAATAAGCGGGTTAGGATAGGTCATTAGGTCCAGTGAAGGGTCAAGTTCACGAACAGTTGTTTCTAAACATGGAGAGCTGGCTTGAGTCGGTTGATTGCAACTGCTTAGGCAAACCGTAAGAATCTTAATTTTGAATGACGCAACAAGATTCTGAATGCACAAGATGGGTCGATAGCGTGACCGGTGGTCAGGACGTGTCTAGCGACTGAAGAAGCTGACTGCTTACGCGTTTCAAGAAAACCTATAGTGCATGGTACTAAACTTACACAAAATGATTGGATGTATACTCGGAATTACCTGCGTTTGTGATATCTTCCTTAACGATGTCCTCTTTTCGGTATATGGTTCAGTATATCCGAACATTTTTATTTACTAAAGTGATTTCTTTTCTGTGGATTATACATATGAGGTTAATGCACTAGATTATTCCACGGTCGATTATTTGTATTCTGTTACCATTGCGTCAGTTGTGTCTACGGACCACAAAATGATAGAGTGGCATCGTACTGGTTCTTAAGTACCTGGAAATGTGTTTTTAGCAAACGATTCTACAAAATAAAGCCTACCGGTGGACAGCACACAATGCATCACCGCTTCGTTTCGAATACAACGCTTATTATTTCTGTAATCAAAGCGATACTATGAGTTTAACAATCCTAAATCGCTTCACACGCCTCTGAACTGTTTGTCCTATTAAACACCCTCAGCCAGACACAAGATCACTCATAGCTGAAACGATTCATCCGAATCATTTTTGACGACGGGACTCATTAATTTAGAAAGCGCAGTTGACCAAAAATTCATTGAAGTGCTAGATGGATTGGATTACTTTATCAGAAATATAAAACCTATCCTACCGGCATATTTTCGTAATAAGGATGCTTGAATTAACAATTCTGGAAGAAAATAACTTTTTGGCTTTGTATACTGTTGAACTAGATCATCCGTATTCGACTGTTTGCATAAAAGAAAGGAAACATTTCTTTGAGGTTAATGACTTGTTGAGATATACGACTCACTCAGCCAAGTCCAGCTTTTTGTCGCAACGGTGAAAATAGCCCATACCTGATAAGTTTATTTATTAAATAATTATATTAGATATACTCAACACTTGCGCAACATGAGCAGCATTTTTAGAATGTAGGCGGTCTGAAAATTGCACATAGACCCCGTAGACATCTTTGGTTAAAAACTCACCAAGATATTAAAACAACATTCTTAGATAGTGTAAGATTTGACAAAGACAAAGCGATATCTTCAGAATTGGTTTGCGGATTCGGATGTTATTAAACGTCTTGACCATGTGAGCTGCTTTGAACGTGCGTCCCGTGCTTGCCGTCATCAATTTCTCATTCCAGTGGTGATACTACAGACGTTTTATTGAAGAAGACGGTAGACAGACGTGACTTTTAGGCAGACAAGTTATTCAAAGATAGTCAGATGGGTAACTGTGAAACAAACTGATTTCCATGTATGTAAATTTTGTCGATCTCGTTTGAACAATAACACTCTGATGAGTATAGGCCGTAGGGAGCATGAATCGGGTACCATGGGTTTAAACGAGTTAAATGGGCTGACATCAGACTTTTGCTATCAATTGCACGTGTCTACCTGGCTACGCCATTTGTTTGAACAACCGCTTTGACGGGTGCTAAACCATACGACCGCTTATTCCGGTTTTTGTTCTGCCAGTTTAATTATCGCTAAAACTACGGACGAAGTGGTATGTAAGATGAGAAGCAGAAGGTTTTGTTTTGTTAAGTACTGCGCTTACACAGTATGCTTACCAGGTCAAATACCCATAGATCAACAAATCTGTTAGTACAGTTCAGTGTTGAGAGCTAGATAAATTCTTTATAACACTTGGTTGATCACACGAAAGTATTAATGTAAGAAGAATACCTATTTTGTCAGTTATGTTTTCGAGATATTTAACTACTCTGGTCTCATCACAAACGGAGGTAAACTATTGGGGGGCAGCCTTTGCCAGCAGCGCCTCACAAACAATATTTTGCAATCCACGTGCATTACATGGTGTGCATTTCGGTCGGAGAGTTTTACTGATTATGAATTAGCCTCCGTATTTCGAAAGACCAAACAAGATTTTAGAGCTATATGTTTCCAGTTGCTTAAGTTCAAATTTCAGTCTTTCTATTATGAATATTCAATGGATGCGGGCAACGTTTCGACCGCATTTCACAGCATGTTGGAATATTCCTGTGTGCCTCATTCTTATCAATGCAGACAATTATAATTTGATCCGATTTCATAAAAATACCGGTGTGCTTAGCAAGCAATTAATGAGAGGTGGCAGCGAAGATGCTGTAGACGGAAATCCCGCTGAAGGCAACCAGTCATATAGATGAGAAAGTTATATTTTTCTTGAGACGAAGACGTGGTTCAGTCACTTTGTTGATATCATAGATCATGGCTTCAGTATTATCCAGTATTATCATTGATGGTTGCTTTATATGCTTTCCTGCATGTTTCAGTGAACCTGGCTCCGTCCTCTTTCGATTAGGCATGATACTCAAAAGCTCAATCTCGTATGGTTACGTTAGGTAGTGAAGTTTCGTAACAAAATTTGGTAAACTAGGCAAAGCATGTACGACAATCCCAAAAGTATCTACGACACCACGTTATACATCTTATTCGGCTTACTCAGCTTGTCGTCCCGATTCTCAATTACGTTTTCTATATTTTAAGAAGGTACCAAATTTGGAAAAATTTCATTTTTTCCTGACCTCTTAAAGTAGACGACATCAAAGTTATTAGTTTGTTGACATGTTTGTGATTGTTGCCGAACGTTTCGCATTACGAATTCGCCAGTCGTTCCGGCCACCCGAAAATTATTTTCGACAAGCCATATTGTAGGAATTCCGAGCATCCGGTTCCAGTAGAGAATATGTTAGTGGAAGGTCAAAATGTTGCAGCAAATAACCAATTGTCTGATGTGTTCCTGTCCATGTCCCAAGGTGCAGAAGCCCGTTGTAACAACTGTACATCACGGTGTTCAACAAATGCACAAATGGATAACGAGCTGCCTCCAGTCCCCATGTCAGTTTTAATTTCTAAACCTTTTACTTTCTTTGGTAAACGATCAGCCGTAAACCGAATGGGGTAATTTCAGACAATTTTACTGAATATGTACTACTAAATTTGTATAAGTAGCATCTGCCAACATAATTCCTTCACCGACTATTTAATGCCACATAAGTACTTTGAAATAAAAGTCTATCTGTAGATATCACACACACTTGGAAAAGCGGACTCACACCGTCGATAATCACAGTTGTTACCGTGAATAAAAATATGAAGTGCTAATCATGCCGGTTAATAGCGCACTGTCAGATTTCGGCGACTATGCTTTTGCGTATAAGTTCATTGACTGTGTTAGGCAAGAAGCACCATCTGGCAGGACAGATAATTTTATCGTTGAGTGGCTGAAACCACTTTGAAGTGTTTTCCCCAAGCGAAATTGAGTAAACCGTGACACACTGAAAGTTAGAACGAAACGTCGAAGTGAATTCTCACATGCTTGACGCGGTAAGTCTACAAGGACATTTCCTGCTATTCAGTTAAACAAGATCGATCATTTGCTGGGCTCTTCCAAGGTGGACTCACCTGTCAGAGTGACGACCACTTCTACTCCATAATTGTAAATTTGAGTATCTGCAAAAAAATAGTTTGGTATACTGTCTCACGTGTGTTGATGCACGTGACCGTTCCCTCTTGATTATTCTGATAACTAATCTTCTTCGGGCCGTACATTACTAACCAAAACACGTATGGTAAAAGCGAGAGGAAGTCGATTCAAAATGAAAACGCGTGGTTATATTACTCACTTCGATATTCAGACGTGAGTGGAACCAGGGACTTTCTGAGCGCAATCCTAAACGCCCGATCTATGAAGAGATTGGTTTAAAGTGATACACTACAATTACATCTATCTGACAAATGACTTACCAAATTGCAACAGAAAAGAAATGAAACGCATAGACAGTACAGATAATATTTCTGAATTCGATAGGAGAATATAAAATAAGGTTAGACCATTTGAAAACGTTCGATTAACTATGAAAATTGACTTAATTTTTCGGAAGTCTGTAGTCATTTGTTGATATTTTACGATGAAATCGTGTCAGCAAAAACAGCTAATGTAGTGACTATGATAGTATTAAACTATTATCATCGGTCAGTTGCTAATATCGTTTGTTTAACCAGTTATAAAAACTAATGTCAATCATTTCGGCTGTCATTTCACGTCACTTTTTTCAAAACAATAGCCACAAAACCAACATCCATTTCAGTATCTCTAGATGATGTAACCCATCACGTGACAGGACAAACATTTTTGAATGATTTTAAATTTTCTTTGATTTTTTCAATCACTCTAATCGCAACGTGGAACACGTTTAAAATGCACGTTCGACTATCCTTAGAACACGGTTTAACAAAACACACATTTCGTAAAAACACCAGGTTTGAATCAAATAAGTTGAACTCAGTCTCATGTCAGATGTCAGTGCGACTAATACTACGAAAAAGGATATAATTAATTAGGTATTTGTACACATCTTGTGCATATCCCCTTCTGAGAATGTAGGGGATGTGCTACGGTTACGTTAAAGCGTTATCAGATGTATGCAACGTGTGACTTTAAATTACAGACGACTTATATAGCAAATGATGAAAAGTGTACTGTTGTGTTCATCTTTTATTTCGGCTCCATGCATTTCTTATTCACCTAAGAAAGATACTAAACGCTACAATGGCCATAAATTTGCGTGTCCGAAATTAACATGGTTTTCAGGTTTACTTTATTGAAGAACTTTTAAAATACATATTACAGAAAATAAAAAAAACTATACACCTTCGGTGATGGAATATATCTTACTGGCGATAAATGCAACGTAGAAGTCAGGAAGCTTACTTATGAAATCACTTCTTGAAACGGCCTCACAATTTTGTTGTAGGCTTATAAACACATTGATTATCAGGCGTGATAAATAACATTAACTGTCTTCAAATGTCAGTGACTGGCATTCACTAAACTCCCCTAAGAAATTAAATTGAACCCAGTCTTTCTTGAAATTTTGTCAGATTGAAAGTCATTAATTACCAACTACAGATTTTGCCAGAACCTTCCCAGCGACAGTCCGAATAAATCGTGGAAATCGTTTGACATAAAAATTTCTGACGATATGCTTCATGATATTCTAAAGGATAGGACCTAAACTATCAAAATGACTTAAATGAGCGCTTCGGAGCGAGTTTTCGGATAAGTTATACATGGGCATAAGTGTATGTGTCGTTGAATGAAACCGACATCCGTGGACCCTCTTCTATTATTAAGCAAAAGTGCTATCAAATTCCGTCAAAAATGCCTTTATTTTTTTTCTTATGCGTGGTATTCTGAAGTTACACTTGGATCCCATCGTCGCAGTATCAGTTCTTGAGCAGTCAGAGGCTGTACGGCTGAGCAACCATGTTGAATGGAAAGTTTCATACTTGATTCAATTCGCCATTTTTTTGACATCAATCAACCTGGACTGTTGTCTATTGATATACCGCTGGTATACAATGAACGTATGTACAACTTTTTTAGCAAATTCATTCACTAACGTGAGAAGTTGGTGAACATTACGTAAAACACAACACTGCCATTTCTCGAACAAGTGAACCAATATAAACTGCATGTTCTGTAAGCGTAACGTTATGTATACTAGATGACGATAAGACTATTCAAAACGCATGAAAACAGCAATCCACCGGACAGTCAGTTGTATATTCCATTTTGGACATATTCCATCAATGAACGAAGTTCATCCCTCTAAAAATGACCTTGAAGAGTGAATGCCGTTTAGAATAAAAAGCGTTTTCGAACTTAGCAACTTTCAGGTAGATGATTGAAACCGGTTATTGTTCAGACCTGTGCACCTAATGCAATATTTCTGATAAATATTTGGGGAGTCGGATCAAATAAATCTATGCAAAGCTAACCACACATATGCCTATGAATAATGCAACATTCATCTGGTAATCTGAACAGAGACAGCGTGAATGTCCTGCTAGCCTCAGTAAACGAACTCTTAAGTAAGTAAACTCAGACGGTCTAGAATCACAACTTTTATCTCAAACAACGGGTAATACAAAGAACATTATTAAGTTACTGTGGACTTGATTAATAAAACTAAATGTCACTTGTGGACAAACATATAGTTCGGCTAGTTTATTTGACAGTTTGGTTCTACCTGACACGAGAACATTGACGCAATAGTCAATAAAATATTTGGCGACAATTAACATTTTTGAAATGCAGACGGGAAATTTAGTCATATTTATGACAAAAATAACCATTTCTTTAGATCTACAGGATTTTTGAATAGGCTTCTTCTTCATCACTGAATTCATAAGTATAAACTTGTAACCAGGTATTAACTACGACCGATTAGTGTACATTAACACAGACTATCCGAAGGAGAAAACTGATGTGACCTTCCCAGTAAAAGAAAATAATGTCTCTTTGTATTGTGATCAGTTGGAATTGAACTTGATTGCCCGTGAATTTCGCAAAATCAATGCCTACAGTTTATGATTCAAGGTCGTCTACACCCGTACCTGATTTGCAAAACAATTCTCGGGGATTATAATGACTGCATAATAAACTAAGGTTGGTGGTGTTGTATTATACTGGCGTCTTTCGTTGTCATGTTACAAAACGAATCCACAATTAAGACCAGGTTGATCCAATTTCTAAAATTAGAAGTAACCATCCGCAAATACACTTTACTCACAATTATTCGCACGCCTCCATGTAGTAATTAGACTGACTTAAAATCCATCTTCTCGCACGGCTAGCTCGTACAAACAACAGTGGTCACTAGAAAGATAACCCCGCGCTTGTCTGAATACACTTGCAAACCTCCACATCGTGTAGATGGGACAGTCAAGGCGCCAACAGCAACTAAGTTACACGTGTTTACCATGGTTGAATGGACTTCCGCCGGAATCCAAATACTGCTATTCTAAGACGGGAAAAGACTGAAAACTTAGCTGTTTCCGTGGACTTTTAGCTGAGACTTGTGTTATAAAATTTCGGGTTTTTGTATGCAGCTGTTTTTATGTATAATGCATCAACATCTTTGGCATATCGCGTTCTCTGTGACTGAAAGTTTATGTGACATAACAACAGAGCATTTTGCAGGGACCAATTTGTGATGGATAGCACATACGGTCCAAATTATTTTGTGTTCTATTGAAGTTACTCAGCACAGTAATCACAATGTTAGCCTAAACAAAACTGTTAGCTGGTTAAATGCTACTTCGGATTCAGAATGCCTCTGTTGTACCACACAGCTCGTTTTCTTATAGGCCTCGGTTTCAGATAAATATATCAAAGGTATCTTCCGTTTGAACTAAATTACAAAAAGTTTGTCACCATAACCCGCAACAATCCTAGTTTACTTGATCAGACCAGAAGAGTTTGTAATAGGTTTCAATTTCACTGTTACATTTCAACCCTATCCTCATACAGTGACCACTTCCGTTATTCTGTTCTCGAACTAAACGTTCATTTTCCTATAGAACCTTTTTCATAATACTGTTGGTCAATGGAAGATATGGTAACTGTCAACTGTTTCAAGGATTGTTGTTGCATATTGCTAGGTTACTAGATGAATCGGTTGACTGACGCATGAAATTTAATTCAGGGGAATTGTTAACGACCCCAGACAATTCTAATCGTCACGCACCCCGTTCCTGAAACTCAGCTTACCAACATACCGGAAAACACGATTGTAGGACCATAGGTGTACATACCTTGTCTATCAAACTAGTGCCCTCCAAATAGGAAGCTGGAAAAAAAACAATAGCCCATTTAGAAGCCAATGGGAGGGAGGCTAACAGTACAGTTGTGAGAGTTTAAATGCAACATTTAGTACAGTAACAATGACGAATTGAACCGGAAAATAAAATGGTTGATGTTAGTGCTCATTTCAATACAACAAATATTATACACAAAACACGAGATTCTTTAGCAAAAATGATGTTGTGTTAAGCAAACACTGTATTGTTTGATTGAATTCCATGGTTCGATTTTTATTTCTGTGTGTCACTATGGGTCTTCTAATTTTTGCCTTACCATTCTTTTCCAAATATCCTTATGAACGTTTTTCAGGAAATACACTGAAATGTTCCCCAAACTGCCTGAATTATAATCCACTGTGACCTATTTAACATTGTATGCGACAGACTTGACAGTTCACTCAACTATGATAGCGTAGTGATAGATTTTTGCTAATATACTTTTTGTAATATCAGTCTGATGTATTAAGTTCTATTGCCTGTATACAAACAGAAACTTTCATTGTGGATCCCAGTTTAACAATTATTTTACTGTCTGCCTGCCTGCCCTAATAATTTCGGTGTTTTATTTGTTAGCTGTCAAATAACTCGTCCAATAAGCAATTACAGGGGGTATTTCATGAAACGGGCAGTTATAAAACGATAAGTATCCGTGAGTTTGGTTGATGTTTTTAAGTATAACTAATCGGTACCTCGAAAAACCAATAGCCAGTACGCTTTTGCTATTAGGATACAAGTTCCGTTAAACAAAACCCCTCCTCCACCTACTCAAATTACGAGTTATATTTCTGCACGAAAGTTGAAATTCCACACGATAGAATCAACCGACTGGATGTGAGAAATTTCGTAACAAATTCACGTCTTACAACTTTGACCATAAATTTAAGAAACACAGTTGAATTTCGATATATTTAAGTTGAAAAACATCATCCTAGCCTTCTCTAACGACACAACAACAGGCAGTGATGTTTATTTGACTCACTGGAGTCGACGAACTGCTTGCAAATGTTGTGATTTTTTGAGCGTTTCGTATTCGGATAAACAAAGTCGGTGATAAGTAAATCAACTGATAGCGAGGCTCAACGTTGGTTCATTTATTCGTTGTACGCTAGCTAAAACTTCCCCTTGAACGCGGCCTATTGATCTATCTACTCATCCAGTTTTTAAGCAGTTGCTTTCAACAACTTGGCCAAATCACTAGTTCTTTGTTTGATGGAATCAACTTAAGTAACTCAGGACATCATACCAGATTACATTATCACACTAATTAACGACGTTGTTCGGTGCAACAGAGACTAAGTGGATAGGCATAGTGTATGCAGGGTTTTGTCACTATCAAAACCGGCTAAATAGAAGTGGCTCTGGAAAAGCATTAAGATGGAGCATTGTGACCTAATTAACTAGTGGATTGTTGCACTTTTGACATGTTCTTATTACAGTATCAAGGTTGGAAGAAGACAATAGATATCAGAGGACAGCACAGTATGCAAACGAAAATAAGTATAGGACAATGTATATGCTAGAACTGTTAAATGTATTCGACAGCAAACTAGCTTAACCGAGTCCATGATGTACAAGAAACCCATACAGAAAAGTTTATCAAAGTTCCTAATTGTCGAATTTTATCTGTTAAACGTACATTTCTTATATGTTCACAATGTTCCATATTACAAAACAATACTTTCCAGCCAATTATAGTTTTGGTGAGCAAAAATCCTGCTATTGTCATTCAATGTATGCTCCTTACTTAGGTCACGTAAGCGGAAACATTTAGTCCATTGGTCATATAATGAGAATTAGTACACACAATTGTTAGATGTACACTTAACACAACTTATTCTTTGGCCAATTTAATCCCTACTTTGCCAACAGGTTTTAGACGAAATTATCAGTTTATTTACACCTGAAACAGTTTCATAAGATGGATCTATTTCCGAAGTTTACGTTTCTTGTGCATTTATGAAAGAGATAAGAATTCAATTTCAAGTTTCAAAACATTTGAGTAGGAATGCATTTCAGCCTTCCAAGCCTTGGTTGGATCAGTTTCCTCAATTGTAGTGACTGGTCATTAACACGTAAGAGTGTTTCACGCGTCTAGTAACAGAAGGGAGATTTCGGAGTTAGTGTACTATACATTGATCAATCAAAACTGATTGTAAATTTTACATATCCCTCTATATACCGGCCAGCCTATTTTGATAGCAACTGCTGTACTCGGGCTTTCCTGTTGTTAAACGTCGTCAATAGCGCCTAACTCTGAACACCAAGCTGGCATTCGTGAGACACTGTATTGATAGCTGGGCGGGGAACCTCAGGTAAGTATAAGTGAATTATCATGTTTAAACCCTTAGCGTCATTCCATTGTGAGTAGTACACAGATTGCTGCAATCTCTTCGTGAGTAGATAGAATAACTGTCCTGTTAACGCCATAAATATTTCTCGACCGCTTCTTAGCTGGAGCTTAGCAGAACTCATAAATAACGAGACAAATACCAGTAACTTTTTTCCACTGGGATTATTACAGAATGCAATGCTTGTAGAAGGGGTGATGTGATTAGTGGTTGTGTTATGAACACGAGGGATATTGGAGGTGGGAAGTTAGTTTTTGCAAGACGTTCGATATGGTTATTTAAAAGTATAGAGCTCATTCTTTTACACGACAGACGTGTATTCATATCTTAAGCAGTAACGCAACGGCATTCTGTTTGATGATATTTCACATAGGATGCGTATATGTAGATCCAATTGTCCCCTTGTTCTTCCTGATGCTGAGGCCTACCTATTAATTTCCATGCTTGACAGCCATGCTATGTTATCCACAAACGGAGCTGCATGTTACACAATAGTGACAGTAGGCATGATTTTTCCACAAGGCTGTTGCATGGCATCCCCAGTCTGACTAAGAAAGTAGTGCTAAAGTTTACAACTTTTTCCTGAAGCAACGGTATTGACAACTTTGCCATCGGCCTCACACCAAGCATCACTGCATTGTCATGTTCAAACGCTAAGCCTCTTTCACTTTTTCCAATACAGTTTATATCGCCCTTTAACACGTTATTTATGGTACACATTCTGATGAGGATTTTTGTTTAGACGGTACAAAGACCGCATTGATGTTCTTTCATGAAAATTGGGAAGGGAATTAAAAATGTAACCGGCGAAAACTGCATGCATTGCCGCAGATCACTGTACTACCATGAACAGTACACTTGTTTTACCAGTAGTCTTTAAATATTTCATACACAGATGGCAACAGTATAGACCATGCAATCAAAGGGAGCACGAAACCGGTTGTTTTCAACCTGTTGCATCACTGGCTGTCTGCACACGTAGATATGTTAGTTTTATCGATTTTTTTGGTGTTGATTTCGACTGACTTTTGTCTTAAAAACGACTGCATTCTCATCTCCTATCTTTTGGTAAACGCATTGTCCTATATTCTTCCGTAGTTAACTGCGTTTTCTGACTTTTTTTGGGTGTCATTTAACGTAAATCCACTTACTCTCTAAACATAAACCCCACTCGACGAAGGTTATCCAGTTACGTTTTTCCGTGGTATGTGGCTGATCAGTTTGAGATCTGTTGGCAGGCATATTTATCTTTGACCATCAAGGTGAGCGGATGAAACTACGGATCGTTGGGCTCAATCTACATGTAACGATGTGTTTGCAAATTCCTCTGGCTAACTAGACTG
Organism: Paragonimus skrjabini miyazakii; assembly: GCA_014338405.1. Classification (NCBI taxonomy): domain Eukaryota; kingdom Metazoa; phylum Platyhelminthes; class Trematoda; order Plagiorchiida; family Troglotrematidae; genus Paragonimus; species Paragonimus skrjabini miyazakii. The sequence goes on along the minus strand of JTDE01000454.1, from coordinate 74,020 downwards.
TTAAAAGATTATTTGACCGCAGATAATTTCAGGCCGCGTATGTCCATTTGTTCGAGCGTATACACACATCACATCCGAATGTACATATCTCTTTAGTTGGACGGGAATACACATAATAAGATAACTGGGTTTCTATAAAATAATACAGATTTTTCTTCTTTCATACACTGTACGCTTACTTCTACGTACAAAACGCCAACTGAAGGATCTAAAAAATACACTGTTGATGGATGTTTAGGACAATTTTTCTTTTGTTACATATTTATGTAAAGCCACAAACTTATACGGTGGAACATCTACCGAAGTATTTAAACGTTATACGGTATTTGAAACCATTTATGTTGTAGTCGGGGGAAAAATGTTTGTCTGCCCACCTAAAAAATGTAATTAACATGTCTCATATTTTACACCGTCGGACAAACCGTTCTATTTATATCAACTGACTGCTGAAAATCGAAAAACATTTGATGAAGAGGAATTGGTTAAAAATGCATGTGCTTTACCCCCTTTGAAATAATAGTTATCAGACATGTGAAATGTAAACCGCTCATATATTACGTATCCGCCCAAATACCATCCGTGAGTTATAGTACACTCGTTGTCGGGTCTGCAGGTCGTTTTCACTTACCTCCGCACCAACACCCTTCCCACCGCTCAGTATACAAAACTGTCCGATTTTGCAATGTATATTAAACTACACCTCTCCGTCTCATCTGGTTATGAGCAGTGGATTTTTCGTCTTTCAGACAAAACTGCTCCAGTTAATTTGGCTAATATCATTGGAGAAAAGTGTCATACTGACTCACAGAACATCAGCATAAGTTGACGTTTTTCTCAAAGTGCACGCAAACGCTGTCAGTCAAGTGCTATCTACTACCTTATCAGAAGCAGTGTGTTACACGCCTGTTCCATAGGAAACTGGCCACTGACCAGCATGAGGCGAAATTCGTTTACATAAAAACGCTTGTTTTTACTAATGCAACAAAATTGAAGAAAAACTTTCTAATGTGGCAGACAAAACTTTGACTCAATTGGTCTTGGTGACATCTTTACCTGTGAAACGTCCGTGAAAGTTGACTAAATTGAAATTTAAAGACCAAGAAGGCAGTTGAACTTTCCTTGATTAAAGCATGCATGGTTTCAAATGAAAAACAAGATAATCGTGAGCAATTGGAACCCCTTATCATGAAGATAACAGTTGACGCAATAAACATTTGTTTTGACTTGAAGGGAAACAAAGGTTGATCATTATGTAGAACGTAAGGCAAAGCTTTTTTTTGCAGAATATCCGCTGTTATCCTACATTTCCCATTTGAATAAGTTTCAACAACATCTCAGTTTCACTTAAACGTTGGACACAGCTTGCTTCCTGTGGCAAACGTTACACACACACACACACAAAAACTAGGTAGATGAACACTTAACAATTCAGATGTACATTAGAATTTGAAAACTATGAGGCATATGGTAACAGTTTCAAAGGTAGGTTTTTTCCATACTGTTTTGCTAACATGTGGTTTGCATATGCACATTCTTGGTAAAGTAACCTTTTCAGTTCAACATTTACTGTTGTCCATGTGCAAGTTCTGCAGAACGCACTTGAATTCTTTAACTACCTTGTGTTCACAATAGTCACCAAGTGTATCAACAAACTTAATTTTGCTCGCGTTACCAACTCGACACAACCGACTATCTTACCAAAGATAGACTCAATGTGTCGCACACCCTAATAGACAGCTGACGACGGTAGAAAGTGGGGTGAATAAATTTTAGAATGGATTATCTAAAATTTGTAATCTATCCATTTTAACTAATCAGAAAAATGTAATTCAAAGTTTTGTGTTCGAAATACATCAGATAGACTTGTGGTTTTCTCACAATAACTTCAAAGTGAACGTTGGATGTTTACTTTTGCTTCAACTTAAGTTCAGCTTTCCTTTCATCAGACAATTTTTCATCAAAAGCTGAACTGAAGTTTATCATGTGTTGAAATACTCCATAATAAAAATCTGAAATATTACTGTATATGTCCGCTGCCAACATCGTTATGGACACAGAACTATTCATGTAGTCATAGGAGTGTGTATGTTTTGAGGAAGCGGTTTATCTGGTTAGAGAAGCGGAATTCATCAAATCGTCTTTTATCTTAAGCTGGTTTCATTCATCCTAGTGGAAAATAAACATATGCAAAGTTTTCGGTTGTCATGTTTACAGGTAAAACGCCATATATAAGACAGCCGTAGCATGTACACTTGAATGTAACTTACTCACAAATTAAAATATGAGACGCACAAACAGCATCAGCCAGAACAGACACGTTTAAAATGAAAGCAGTAGATGTAACTCAATTTACCAAGAACGCCAGTTAAACAATCCTCTTCTTTTTGATATGTAAAATGGAAGGAGTTTGAAAGACACGGAAACAACTTTACCTAATTTAGCGTTATTAAAAATCGCGGTGTACTTTGCAGCGTGTTCAATACTTTATGAAGTCCTGTGGTTGAATCACATTTTAGAACCGAAACTGAACTATCCGGGTATGTATAAAAAATAGTGAAATATTCATAGGCAAAGAACTTTCTACAAACGCTATTAAGTAATAACGCAGTGCATACGGTTGTATAACTTGAATGTTACCTATGGTGTTGCTGTTCTGCTAACCGATTTACGACGGACTAATTGCAATAACAGGCTTAGAGACCGGATGTCATCTGTGTAGATGGCTTTATTCAATCGGTTCCGTGAAACATGTTGAAATAGTCGAATAACATGGCAAATGTTAAGACAAATTCTGAACACTATTCAAGATGGTTGGTAAGTAGTAAGATAACATCAATCAACGGTGCCACGCCTGATCATTCCTCGAAGAGTGAACGTTAGGAGTTCATTGACTACACCCGTCGGATAGACTTTCGCCTACCAGACAATCATCAAATAAAGATCAGAAGAAAACACTTTTCACTGCCGGGACTCCTCCAAACGGGTTAATAGACTAAGATATACCGTTTGTGTAGGCAATGCGTCTTCTATAGCTTGCAGTTAGTCAGGTATTCATCAGATGGTGAAAGACTGATAAAACTGACCAATTTTACCTATCATTTCACTCTTTCTACGTTTTGTTTCGCTCAGTATATTTATCAAACTCCGCGGTTCTTCGGTGAAACTGTACCGACCTGAAAATGATTAGTTGAAAACAAATGTTCCTTTGTGTAAACTTCATACCAGCAATGTGTTGTATAGTAAAGCTTAGGCATCAATAACGGCTCTTCGCTCCAGCGGACACTATCATGAATGATATATGTTAACAAACAAACTTTTACCATGCGATATATACAATTGTCTCGAAATTGTTTGAAATCCTTCGTTGGCTCTCTCATATTAAACAAACTAGATGCTACCTCCGTTCGATGACTGCGTACTTTGCTGCCTTTATCTAACTCTCGAACACTGATCGATATTGAGTTAGCTGCAAATGCGTTACTTTTTCAAGTGTTTAAACCATCTCCAAGTCAATGGCTTGTTGAGGAAATATTGAACTGCAGCTAATTGTGGACTGATTTTTTGCATGCATTTTTCGGCATTTGGTGGTATGTGAAACACATGAAATTGTGCTCATACTCAAATTTGAGTCATTTTCTCTTCTCATTATAATCACTTAACACAGGTGAAGTAGTACCCATTTTGACCGAGATTCTATTGTCGCATTTTAAGTTATTACTGACTTATCACAGTGCATTTTCTATTTGTCCACACGGACAAACTCGTTCATCGCCCGCTGTCTTACCGAAATGATTATGAGAAAACAATTCACAAGGACATAATACAATATAAACCACAGATATCATTTTTTGTCTGTCTCAACAACGCGTAAACAATACAAGACCTCTTGAAAATTAGCCGCATTGGAATTTGGGAGTGAGTCAGTTACATTCGTAATTCATCTGATCAAAATAAAGAGGAATTAGAAGCCTGAACACGCAACCACATTTAATCAAATCTTTCGGTCACAAATGGATAGAAAAACAACAATATTCCCCATTTTCTCTGTGTTTAGTTGATCTTCTTGTAAACATAATAGAATATCCATTGGTCTTTAAAAACTATTCTGCTAACAACTCATCTTTGGCATCTGTTTTTCATTGGAATTAAAGAATTGTTTGAAAACACAAAACGATATTAGTGTTTTTCAAAACATGAATGCAGCCTTGATGATTAGTGTGATACTAGAATAAAGCAAGCAAAAGTTTTTCATTTTCACAGCAGTGGTTGACGCATTCGACGGAAAAGTACATCGAACAAAGAGGTTTGATTTCAGATTAAAATACAAAAGCTGAGAAGTTCGACGTAAGTTAAGGTTTCAGGAGCATCGCGGTTTTGTGTGCGTAACGTTGATCTACCATTCCGTCTTCCACGCCTGGCCTGCCATATGCACCTCCAAACCGTTCGCTAGCGGGACATTGAACTCTTCAGAACAACGATTGGGAATGAGAATGGATATCCATTGTTGGAACATCCAAGGTATCACGTACACCTATGGTATGTTCCGCACAGTGAATTTAAAATTGATACCACGACATTTCACTGAACGTACTTCTCAAAAATGTATACTCAGAAGCTCTTTTTAAAGATGTATGACAATAACAAATACACGTAAACAACCCGTATTGATCCTTGCTAGTTTACTAGCTAAGCCAACCAATCCGTGAATGATATTCGACAAGGGCAAACTGCATTCGTTGACGAACAACAACCGATCACTTACCAGGTCATCGGTAACAAATCCTAATTGGCATTAGAAGCCAGGCAGTTAATCAACGAAATTCAGGCCAATATAAAACGAATGAGAAGGATAGACCAGTGAGCAAGCTTTGGGATGAAATACCAATTTCTCTTCCATTCGTACAGTACTAATCTGTGCGTTTTTATAGCTCATGGGATTACTCACGTCAGAGTAAATTATTATCCTTGTTGTCTTGATAACAATGCGTATTGTTGCTGGTGTCGAACATTGCTGCGGTTTTCCGTTCCTTATTGTTTTAAGCATTTGCGTCATTCATTTTATTTTTAAGGGTTTCATTTGCAACACTGACTTTGGAACACTAAGTCTCGGAAAAGTGCACAGAAAAATGTTTTCGTAAATCTCCGCAATATATTTAGTTTAATAAGTTTTTAACTGGATCGAGAAGTCTTCATTGCTTCATTGTTTCGTATAGTTAAGAAGGCAGTCGTTTTTCCGTCTGCGAGACAATGATGCACCTTGTTTACTATATACAAACAAGTGCGCATATCTTGGTGCATACGGGCAAAGTGTGAGTTATGGGGCACAGCAGTTCTCATGGTTATGCTGCGAAAACATGTAACGGGGTTCAGTTCCGGTCGTGATATGTCAATGCACTATTGCCGTTTATTTGCAAGGGCAAAGACTGATACGGGTGTTTTCTGAAAGGGGATGAATGAATAGTAGGTTTTAGCTTCGGCATCTGCTGTCCAATGTGATTGATGTTTGATTTGTCATTCGCGACCTCAAATACTCACCATTATTCCAGTTACACAGAATGCCAGTGAGTGTCACGTTAATGTTTTCGGAGGCGAAACAACTGGCCACTCTTCGTAAGTATATAGGCAGACCGATTACATAACTGATGAATATTCCGTTATTTAGTACACTTCAAGTTAAACATTACTCGCATTTGATCGCAGCATTCACATACGGATAGACTATTCAGCCAGCCTCTATAGAAAACAAACACGAGACTTGTGTTTCGTTCTTTTCTGAGCTCCTCAGTAGCGCAAATCTTTGCCACGATCGGGATCAAAGCTTCAGCTACGCCTTTATGAGGCAGGCATTTTTATCAGTGCACTACTGATTTCACATTAGACACGACCGAATTAGAACATCTGAACGGTCAACCATTTTTGTTTCTGAGTAATGATTGTCACGAGAGAAAACAGAGTAATTGTCCTGTTAGTTCAAATCGATAAGCCGCTGATCTGGAATTCGCATACAGTTAAAAGTCTCAGATCTTGTTAAACTTGCTAGATTGGCTGTAAAATCTTTGAATTCAAAGGCGGCGACGTTCAAATTTAAATTGATCGCGCAGGCAAATCCACTTTTTAAATATGTCACAGCACATGAAACGAATTATCCGAAAGAGCAAGCCTTTCAGAAAAAAGGTTTTACCGTGCTCAAATTGACTGAGATATGAGGGAAGTTAAGACTGTGTATAGCAGTGCAATATGTTGTTCTTGGATTCAGTAAACCAGAATTCGGACTAAAAGACGAAACGATCTCAGCAGTGTTTTTAACTTTCTGAAGAGCCAACGGATTTACTACGAGGCGCCCTGCACATCATGAAATTTTGGAATATTGATAAGCTTTCACAATGTTTCGAATCATTTGAATTGTTTCAAAATCGATGGACGCTCTAAGGTAGTAAGTGCAGGTGAGCGCCAGATGTTATAGTCAGCCTTAGCAAAAATGGCTGGGGCAAAGCTTTTACGTAGGTCCTAATAAATATTAAATTTTGTTATCTAACGAGCAATGTTATTCATTTTTTCATGGACGCTGTTTACTGGTGGAACTTGTCCTTGATTGGATTCACCAGGCCTGAATAACTGTCTGAATAAAGCGTGAACCCGGACAAGCTGTGTCCGTAGAGTCAGTGGTATGGTGGGCAGGTGTTTGGGTTCTTAATGCGAACACTGTCTCTTAGAATCTGATATCTATAGAACTTAGACATGAATGAAACGGGCAGCAGGCTATCACATCCAAAGTGAGCAGTATGAAATAATTCATGGTTGTATTTCACGTTTTCGGGACCATGACCGGTGTGAACTGACATTTTCAGGTCGGCAATCTTCATACCAACCTACGTTTCGAACACAGCTTGCGTTGCTCACTTGATGGCAACGTAACGAAATGAGAGGGCAACGGCGGAGACATGAATGCGTAGAGCTGAACAACGGACGCTTCAAGTTTAAGAGAACGAAGAGTCCGAAACTATTTTGATTAACTGTCAGCCACTGCTGATGATTAGATATCCTTGCAGTAACATCATAAGTCTTATTGCTATCCAGAGTTCTGTGTAGCACTGGTTGTGATCATGACAAGTGTCTTCATTTATTGTGAATATTCTGTAACTGATGTTTACCTAGAGTGTGTTCAGTGAAAGATTGAGGAAGTTGCGTTTAGAACGCTAAGTAGGTTTTGAGAAATACTGTACCGAAGAGGATGATTTTGAAGACGTTTCACAGTAACGTTTTTACATGTTAGGATTAGAACTAATTGCAACGTTCATATATATCAAGTGATTAGAGTGGATAGTAATTTTATACCATTCATGAAGAAGGTGGACTAATTCGTGACGGGCTAACAGAGCTTGCATCGGTCAACGATTGAATAAACCGGTGCTTTTTTTGATAGACTTAAATGATACACCTGTGAGTGAAGGTCAGACAAAATATCGACAAAAAGACCGTTAGGCTGTAGTACAAGAACAGCCTACGTTCAACAAACGTACATCGACACGGTTTGTTCCAGTGAAACAAACCAAACCTCTTTGATTTACTTACGGTATCCACAAATGTAAGAAAGCGTTTACTTGTTACTGACTAACGTTTGGAAAGCCGGAATGTGCGTCAGTTTGACTACTGACCGGAGGACATTCGACCTGTCAGAATCTGCGTTCGTTCATCAACTTACTTCCTCAGAGGAAGTTTTGACATTCAGTGAGTGAGGGTATTCAAGAGTTCACAGCTTTGCATTTCTATTTAGAGAAACCCGTAATCCTACTACACCACAGGCTCATTGAGTTTGCAGTCTACTTAATGGTGTGATCCTTATTCCTGTGATAACACGATCCGTGAGCTTACAGTGAACTCGTGCTTAGCACGACAAATTTATTAACCAGTCATTCATTTAGAATGGGTCCGTTGTTTTGATAATGGATGGTATTTAGTTGCATATATGGAATCGTTCGAAGTGGAAATGCCTGTAACCATGAACAACAGAGAACCGTCTACTGATAATATAGACAAAGCTACGGTTTGACCAGGTACTATCAGGGTAACTGTTCTTAATTTTTGTACAAACTTGTTACTTCGTAGCTGATACATCACATAACAAATTCGGGTACAGACAGTAGCTCTACCTGAATGACACTGAAACCGACCTTCAGCAAGGCTCTGAGCAACCTTGGTTGCTAGTCGCCAATCAGGTGCCATGTGCGATCAGAAAGTAAGGTAATATCAAATGCTGTATCGGGCTGTAGTCTGACCGACTTGCCGTTGATGGAGATGGATGTGCACTTTCTGCGTGTCAAGTGGTCGTCGTCTCTTACTGCGAGAACGAAATGTGCTCTTGAGAAGCCGGGTGTGAATAGCTTGCTAGAGATCGGATTGAACAAGTGCTGGCGCCTTTTTAAACGGCAAAGGTCCTCCTTGTGGTTTTGCCGGGAGTGGTGAGTTTATCTATGCAGTTTGAATGGACAATGTTGGACATACTGCCATCCACCACATTGCCAACACGGTGTGGGAGGTTTTCTCGGGTTGTCGCGTTCCGATGTTGATGCAACCATGCCTGGGGCATTTGAAGACTCCGTGTGGACGGTTGAGTGACTGCTCCGTTCGATCATAGCAATGTCATGCTTTAGGTTCACCAGGCGTTGGTATTCGACGGTGATATCCTGCAGATTGGTGTCTTCGCCAAAATCCGTGTTCTGATATCTGCTTGTTTTAGGAACTGGTGTCCATAAGTGACAAGCTTAAACCGTTCGAACTCCCAAATGATAGTTCCAGCGCACGTCACCCAGTCATCATCTGCTGACTTCACAAACTTCAGACGTAGGTTAGACAGGGATGACTAGTCGCCAATGATTTCGGACAGCAACTGGGTAGTTTCGTCAAAGCTGAAAACCCGTGGGTTCTTCGGTAAAATGAGGTTGGTGTACCATTCGTGTTCTGAAGTACCCAGTTTATGGGTCAACGGCCTCATTTTCCGAGCATCATCAGCGTCCGAAAGTTCCATCTTGGAAACGTCCTCATACTTTTTAATCCACAGCTAGAACGGAACGTCAATTATAGGATCAAAATGAAACTCACTGATTGAGTTGATTAAATAATCTGCTGCAGGTTTGAAGGATTCGTTGGATCCTGTTGTCAGCTGCTGGACACTCAGCATAAGCGTCAGTGTTTCAACCAGTTTTAATTAAGTTTGCTCGAATTGTTTCTGCTGCCTTTGAGAGCGAAATTACATCTGCTCGAACGTTAGTGACATCGTGAATTCGTCTGTCGACGGAATAAGCTGGTTCGTCCGGGATAAAGTGATGCGCTGGACAGAAATCGGACTTTCCTTCTGGTAACAATTAACACGGAAAATCTTGCTCCCAAGTGTGATGTGATTCCCTTAGTAATTGCTCCCAAGATAATCGGAAATACGGGTGCAAAAAGCTACTTTGCTCCGCTCCAACAACGTGTGTGCACATGGTGCACAGAGACATACAAGCATTCTGGAATCAGAAACTTGAAGAACAGTTACCAAGACTGGTAGTTAAAGTCACTAGGTCATTAGTGAGCATGACGGAATGAATAACGAAAAGGTAAGAACCATCTAGGGTTATTTCTTGAATGTTCTGGACACTTCTGTTCATTTTGATTAAGTAAAATCGTTTTCTCGAAGGGATAGACGGTTTTGGAAGGAAAAAGTGAGTTCCCTGACAAGTGGCTTGTCTGTCAACTTCTCCAGTCTGTTATGTCGAAGGAAACGTGAAATAGTGTTGTCAACATGGATACCATAATAATGCACGTCTACGACCAAAGTGTCTTCAGGTGAGATGCACTTTCAATAATGGTCGTTATTGTGGTCGCCGTTTCCAAGGACGACACAAAGGCTGATTTTAACAGTCAGTAGGTTAGGATCTTTCCAGCTTCAGTTGAATCCAACAATCTATTTTCTTATTGTTCCATAATTACATTAAATTACATTTGGTTCTATTCAGTCATTCGTATCTTGCGTTCGATCAGCCATTGGTACCCTGGCATCTACATCCTATTAAATATAAGCGCTTCATATCTCTTGAGCTGGACAGGTAATTTAAACATCACTTGAGAAATCTGTGTGATATTTCAAAGGTCGTCTTACAATCAAGAGTTACGATGTCAGAACTCCTGCTTAAGTCAGAATGTGTGGAGTTTACATGCTTTGGTCATTGAGCAAAAGCTATATCTGGCTCTTATCAATACTAGTCCGCAACCGTTCAGATAATTTAAAAACCTGACCACTAGCGCGCTGTAATCTACTGATTTAGCGACGATGACATAGTAAGACAAGGCTTAAAGCAAACCAAGCACCACTGATATTTTGCGGAAGATTTTTCCTACAGCAGATCACCGTTTGTTCATATTTCTCATTGAAGTAGCTTGGACCATCAAGTGTCCTACGCACGTAAAGATGTCAAACAAGTGCCCATTCATAAAGAACTACTAAGGCAATCTGTGTAATCGCGACAACTCTGTAAGATAGTCCTAGCAATTGCTTACTCGAGAAGACTTACAGAACGATAATCCGCCGGTTAGGTCTGATAATTTCCTCGTAGAAAGAGTAGTCTAGATTGAAGTAGGACCAGTATACTACTGCGGCAATGCATGCCTTGAAGCGCTGAAGGCAAACGTAGTTTTATATCTTTCTGACCTGTAGGTCACAGATATTTGTGATAGTTTCGAATTGAGAATGCGGGCCAACCGGTATGACGCATGCAAGTTGTGCAGTACATATTACAACATGGCTTTGCTTGAGGATCAAGCACACAATACAAACAATTTGCTGAATGATTACATTGTCATATAAGTTTTAAATAAACATTCGTGTTTCTGAATCTGGGTCAGAATCTTCAAATTCCCTAAACCTACTGAGAATTAGTTAGGAATACCGATATTCATTCATTGGATTTGTTTTATTTCAAGTTGAACAGCATTGACATATGAATGTAACCCGCACTACCCACAAAGGAAAAGGATTATGCTTTTGACTGTTTTAAGATGTTTGGGTCTAATGTGTCATCGGTAACGCAGTGGTCGTCGTGGTTATCTCGTAAAGGTGTAGTCATTCGTGACACTGACGTACGCCAATGGCTAGGGGCACCAAAATTTGATCCCATGTACAGTGCATATTTTTGAAATACAATGACTGAAAGGTTATCTGAGTACTGAAACTGCGACTAGGTATAAATGATATTCAACCTGATAATAACCAAATTCTTGGTAATTTATCAGTCATCACTTTTATTTTGTTGATCATTTGAAATGTTCACACCCTTCCTTCAAAATACCTGCTGAATTGGAGATTACTGATGAGTAGTAGGGGATTTTGATTTTCATATAGATTGAACATCACCCACAATTGATCGCAGCTGTCGCATTCCCATAGACTTTCGAAAGGGGCCGACTGGAAAGTCTATGGGAATTGGAGATTGCCTGCCACTGGTGTTCTTGGCGGACACATATCTTTATTCACGGTGTGCTACATTATTTTTCAGCACCACAGGAATCTTGATTCAAGTTTTTTTCACAGCCATCAGCGGATGTCATACGCAATGACATTTCGATTGGATTCCATCGGTTGCTTCTGAGAAAGTAACATACACACCTACTCGGGACAAATAACACAATTGAATTAATCCACCGATGTCTGAGACGGTCAGTCAGATGACAGAAAGACAGAAAGATGCGACTGAAGAGTGTTCATTGATAGGGAACAAAAACCTGATGTAACGTAACAGAATCAATGTGGATCATAAAGGTATTAAGATTCGGAGTGAGCAAGAGGTGTTCAGAGAATCCATACAGATCAGTCGGAAAGACTAAGAAATTGTTGGAAAATTCATGCAATTTGGACTAAGACTAAAAGAACGTGTACTAATTAACAAAGAGAATAATGATACTATAAAATGTGTAAAGGTAGAAAAGAGGCATTCGTAGGTTAGTCAGTCCGATGAACAAAAGAAGTTTGAAAAAGACTAGGAACATAGAGATCAACAATTGCATCGTCGCCATCTGAGCAAAGAGATAATCACCAACTATTTCTGGGCTCATAGATAGAGGTTCAGATGGTATACTGAATAGACAACTAATGTTAAACGCCTGCCTCAGTTTTGTTCTGAACAGTAATATCAAGGCTGTCACCGGACTCAGCAGTAGGCGTTTTGTGATGGCACTGGTTGCACAACCAACATTTTTCACTCGCAACTATTCCGTTAAGTCACATCAATTTCATGTTCCCTATCTGGGAGCACTCTTCAGTCGAATCTTTCTGTCTACCCACTGGTCACCTAACTGACTGTTCCAAACATCGCTGGATTAATTCCATTGTTCTACTTGTCCCTACTGAATGAGGTGTATATTACCTTCCCAAAAGTAACCAACGTGATACGACCGAATCGTCAAAAAACATCTCATGTATGTAGTTCTAAATCTTTACTAGTAGGAGCCAATGTTTCAGTTCTTATTGCGTTTGGCGCCGACTGATTAAATTCAGACTGTCATCGTTTAGATCATCTTTCGTTCATTCTGTTGTCAGCCCTATGAAGGGGCTGTTGACAAAAAGGGCTCGATGTCTGAAGCAGCTTAAATAGCTCTTATGTGCTCGCTGTTATTGCGTGACAACCGAAACCTTATTTTACTTAAACTAGCCGGAGGGCGTATTTCGTAGCTGTCTAAAATTATAAGTAATCCTTTTATCCAGTTACTTTCAACTATAGCGAAAATGGTTCCCCATTTAATGCTGAAATACGTATTTCCCAAGTAATTTCCCAAATTTCAATGTTTGTTGAGTTCTTGGATCGCCAGTTCAATGCACACTCTGCTAAGACGTCAAGAGCACTCATTCTATGGGGTTAAAGGCATCTATATATGTATGTTCATGCTTGCGACTTTCCTCAATATGACGATAGTAATGAACTTTCAACAATTTACTTAATACTACTGCGGTTTGCAAATAACCTTGTTGCTTTGACTCGGAAACCGACCATTCTGCCGTATAGTTTAGCCACTTTATCTGTAATATGTTGGATGGTTTCATGGATTTCCGCTGTGTGTGTGTCTAACGATGGATTCCAAAGTTGCACTCGACAGTTCGACAGACGTTTTGCTTAGGTTGCGAACGTTTCACCACCAGACAACGTGACTTTATCACAAGGGTGGCAATCTGAGTGCTGTAAGCCCAACTCAGTCAATTTGGTCTGTTTGATCTGTCAGTATTTTCAACTGTATGAATATATGATACAAAAGATGAGATTTACGGGCATATAATTGGTGACATCTTCATCATTTTAGCCTGCAGATTTATACACGTAAGGGTTACTACTAGGCTATTTCACTTCAGCTAGCCTAACAAACCGTCATC
>JTDE01000454.1:0-60524 GCA_014338405.1 Paragonimus skrjabini miyazakii | reverse complement strand
GCATATCTGATAGAGTCCCAAATGTGTTCGACATTCGACTCAACAGGTCAGTTCATGTGTTCAGAATCGTTCAATTCACTCACCTCTGGCTCGACTGCGTCCAGAAGAACCAACGCGTTTTTAGTTAGTGATGAGTACTGTGGTCCAATTGGCATTGGATACTTTCGACAAGAGTACATTGACAGTGTCAATGGTTTCCTCAAGGTTTAAGGAGACTTCACAAAGCATTGTGTAGCACTGCAGAACGGTTTCAGTCAGAATATGCATGAGCTACGCTCGTTTAGTGAAACGAGCAGGTACCACCAGCTGTAGACCAGAAGTGACGGCCGTGCAGCAAACGTCAGACTTCCTGATTTATGTGTTTGCTCGCTTTGTGTTAACAGTCCCAAAATAAAGCAGTCCGGCTAAACAGAGTAATAAAACAGTCGTAAATTGTGTTCACACACATTGTTCAGACATCTGGAACTATAACTGACGGGTCTACACTGACCTGAACTTAAAAATTATGACGACCTCTGCTCAAGTATAGAATGTCCTTTGTACCTCATTTTCACTTTTCCTGTAGATCAATAGGTTGGTGTTCCCCACCGTATTAAAGACACTCCACGTGAACGTGCGTTTATCAAAAAGAACTAAGTTCTTAAATGTGAAAGGTTCGTGTAAGTGAAAATATTCCCCAGGTGTAAAATTACTGTTTTGCGTACGAAGGACAGTTTGCGAACGGTTCCGGTTTTTGCCGAAAGAACGAACGGAGGGAAAGGTTGGTCCTGACCTGGAAATAATGTGATTACCCAGTAACTTATTGAACTCAAAGGTGTGGACAAATTAAACCAGTTTTCAGCTAACACAACTTGCTTATTTTGTGAATGCAAAACACATTCTGGGGCAATGAATGAAACAAACGTTCATGAGTTACACTACAACAAAGGAGGTACTGAAAGGAAATTTGAGCGCGAAACGCAAGCCAATGGCTGTCAGATGACCTTTGACTAGTAACGTGTATGACAAAATTAACAGCTACTTTTATAGAATAAGGTCATGTCCAACTGTTCCGTGAAGACAGACGAGGAGGGATTTGTTAGGTAACAGATTTTCTTCATTCAGTAAAGAACTGTAACGAATAAACCCACTGAAAGAGAAGTCAAATAATCTGTATTTCTACAAATATAGGTGTAGATGAGATGAGACATAGCAAGGCCATCGTACACAAAAAAGAGTATGTGTCACCAGGATGCAAACAACCAGAACAGATTTCAACAGTATTTGCTAGATACAATAGTCATAAGAAAAGCTGCGGACGAGTACGAGCAAATAAAAAAGACAGTTACACGTCGAACAACGCCTTGTTCATCCTGTCTCTGCTGTTTAGAATGATCAATTTCTAAAAGCACAAAATCCACTCAGTTCTTACTACATGCTCGCTAATCTATTTGTCATAGTTACTGGGACAAAGCAAACGGTTATCCCATGAATGAAATAGTCTGACTGTTCCATCCAAACTGTCAAACATAACGATTTGGTCTTGAAAGTAGATAGCATTTTCTCAACGCACAAAAGTTTATATCCTCTGTTTTACTAATCAAAGAAAGGTTGATAAATTAATGTGTATTACCATCCTTTCGCCTACAAATTGACGATCTGTCGAACTCTTTCACCAGCTAGGCAGATCTGGTAAAGTATTGCTAGATTAACTATAATAAACCATTACATTTTGAGATATACGCACAACTGACACTGATCTTGCAATCACGCGCATCTGTTTCCTTGTTAACAGGTCGAAATATTTCAGATCCAATAAAAGAATCATTACTAAGGCCAATGATGTGAAAATACTTTGTACATACTGGACAGAATAAGCTGGTTTATCCATAGTATAGTAATTAATTCGAAGGAAATTCGATTCCGTTGAGTGCTCCTGAAATAAACTGAAAGATGGGTGCAAAAAGCAACTTTGTTACGCTCCAACAACGTGTGTTTGAAGGTGGAAATTACAGGTTGTTTATATGGTGCACAGCTACCTCCAAACATTGTCGAAGCAGAAAATCAAAGGACAGTTACCAAAAATTGTAGTGAAGGTAACCAAGTTATTAATGAACATAGTGGGATAAATGACGAACAGGTAAGAACCATCGAAGGTTACCTCTTGACTGTTCTTGATACTTTTGCTCATTCCGACTGAATAAAATCGGTTTCTCGAAGGTGTAATCGATGTTGGGCGGAAAAACTCGTTCTTCAACGAAATAAATCAGTCTTCACTATTGGGACAAATTTACCTAGCATCTCACCTGACGTGTAGAGTGTGGGTTCTGTTGGGATAGTGGCCAAAATATGAATATCATCACTGTTTATGATTCATACTTGTAGATTCCAGACAAGATGAATTTCAAAACTCTCTGCTAACTTAGCTGTTGGCGTTAACTGTGATAGTGAATTGCAACCTGGATAGGTCTTTACTATTTTTGTATGCATTCAAATTGGTTGTCACTCAATTGCAACAGAAGCATTTGGCATCGGGTAAACTGAAAGCTGGAGGCTGTAGCTTGAATACAGGTTATCATTTGAGGTTGGTAGACTGATTACCATGAGTTCCAGACCTATGGTGATCAGCCTACCTCAGCCGCATTCACAAGCGGACGTGGTACAAGTTCTACTTCTATATGTTAGTAGTGTCTGACGTGAAGTCACTTGTTGGCTTGTATTTTGCACGGTTAGTTTAATAGGTAGTAGCTTGTCTGCAAGTTATCGATGTCATGTCTTTGAGCATCATTTAACCACCGATCCTAACCTGCGATGTGTGATCGAGTTTTGCTGGGCTTGCATGCCGGATGACTAACAACAACCACTATGTGCTTTCGGTGAACGTTGTCTATAAACTCTACTTGTAACTTCCTAATAGTCAAGGTTCAGTTTACATTGTGAAGGGAAACATGGTTTGGAGGCGTCCTCCAAATGGAGCAAAACTTGAATGTAGACTCCCGCTGGAAAAGTGACGAAAGAATCGTTTATCTGGATGTGCAAGTTGTTTTCATTTGCCAGTAACCCATCAGTAAGTGATTCGCCACAACAAAGTATTGCATTTTATCTCGAAAACTCTTTGGTTTAACATTTCCAACAGTCTAAATAATGTTGCGAAATGCTTACTTGTTTCTGACATCTCTTTACACTTATGAACACTACTGCTTCTGAAATAAAAAATGAAGAAACCTGGAACGTTCATTAGTTTCCCCAGTTCATACGGCGCTATTGAAATGCTACGATGTAGCAGAGAAATGCAGACGACTCCCACGTTTAAGCCCATTATACAGTAATGTACCTCAAACTGTTATGGTCAAGTCAGGGAAATAATGTGGGCAATTGTTCAGCTCATGAAGATTCGATGAATTAGGGTAAAACTTTGTTAGTAATTTTAGTTGAGAGACAAACACTAACATTCTGTCAGGTGTACCAGTATCTGAGTGCATCTAATGTAGAAGATAGAACTTACTCATTTCACATCATCACTACGATATTCAAAACTGGAAATCTTACCCCTGATAAAATGGTGAGGTCGTAGTTAGGGATATGCCAGTCAAAACATTATCAACTGGTTCATTTAGTTAATGATGATGATAAGGGTATTTTGGTTTTAATATAAGTTGAACGTCAATCGCAATTGATCGCAGCTGTCCTATTTTCATAAACATTCCACTCAACACTTTTCGATAGAAAATACCAGACTCGAATTTCGCTCTTGTTAGAGCCCATCAGATTGGTTTAGTGCAAGCTCTAACGAAATTAAGTGCAACTAACTTAAACTGATACACCATTAGCTCTCAGTATAAACCGAAAGTAGATATTTGTACCACTGAATACATTTTTAATCAGAAGCCGGCAATCAAAGCACCAGTAAGCCAATCATTCACGTGCATCACCTGAAACACTCTTATGGAATCAGTGGAAAACATCAGTCAACGAAACAGCAACAACACTAGACACTACGTGCTGGTCCAACTAGGGATGTGCCATTTATCACATAAGTCAAGTATCTGCCGAGCTGATTGTGCTGCTCTTCACATTTTCTGTCCAGGTCTGTCCAAAATTGCTGGTCAGCCCGCAACATGCACCTTGACTTGAACGGGTGTATGAGAGAGTAATGGCGAGGTATGGGGTACGAGGGAGGTGATGGCCGTCTATCTCGTGCGTTGCGGAATACACTGTTTCTTCATTCCAGCTCTCGCGGATGCAAATGTGTCACTCTGTGGAACGAGACCGAAGTTGTTTATATTTGCTGCTGCACACTGTCAATCAAACTGGAAAATGAGTGTATCCACCAAATTACACTTGGAAGACCCGCAAAATTGTTTTACGTGCACCTTGCTCGCTTTGTTTTTCGGTATCAGCCGTAGTATCTGATAGCAAAAGCTGCCCGCTTCCTGTAAACTAACTTGTCCAGCTAAAAACGGCTGATGCCGGCGATTTCGATAAACCTGCAGCAACTGATAGTCAGAATTGTGCCATTCACGTGTGTCCAGCTTAAACAGATAAACGATTGAAAGTGGGTAATGTGGAACCCGGAAGACGTGTCCTGCACCTGGTCATTGTAATAAAATCTTTCTCACTCGAATTGAAGTGTAAGTAGTGTGTACTACAGAAGATAGGTGGGTCATCAGTCAACTTCTGGCGCACCTGCTGGATCCCCGTGTCAATGCTACACCCGCAGTAAACCTAACGATTTACCATACCGTCGATTAATCCATAATTTTTAACATAAAAATGGGTTCAGTTTAAACACCACTCTCGTTACCTCCGTTGCAATATTGAACGCAGAAATTTTTGGAATCCACTTAGCATCAACTTCTTTCCAAAAGTATGGAGAATTAGCACCTTGCGGAATGTGTTACTATGATTCAAAGATTCACTGTGGTTGGAATGCCTGGCATCAGTTGATTCCACTCAAGGAATATGGTTTCTTTTGCACATAGAAACTTTTGGTGGCGGTAGGTCTGGAAAAATGACGTTTATGCATACAAATGGACAAAGTTTTCATGAATCATTTTAGACGCAGCGCACTCAACATTACGGTACTATGACAGGGGTTAAATATAAGAAGAAACTGTCAAATTCGTGAAAGGCAACTGACTGTTACTGACCGTGAAATATAAGAACAATGAATGAGCACAATATTACATTTGCTAAACAAGTAGTACAGTCAAAAATGCAGCGAAATCTCGTGGAACAAGAAAAGAGTGTTTTAGTAGACGATTACAAATTTGTACATGTAGATTGCACTGACAAACACTCAGTGGAACAGCTGTTGACTGTTATTGCTCAAAAACCAGTTGTCCGTTTACCAGTTTTATTGTCCTTGTCTGAATTCAAAATAGGGAAATTGTTGAATTGAAATTTTAGTGGGTGACGACACGGAGAAGCTAAAGTATCTATCTATTTGATCATCGATTTAGTTAACAAAATTTGGGATGGCCCCTTTTTCTTAGTCAATATGATACGTGTATACTCCACTGTTCACATGAAATTTAACAAAACCCTACCTCGTACTCTTGAGGAAGTTGAAATAATCATGAAAAACTATTTTCATTGAGTCAGTGTTACCTTAACTTGAGGTCTCATATTATCCACAACGAATATGTGAGTTTGGCTTTACCAGATAACTCGGACTGCAACAGCTATAGTAACTTATAAAATAAGGTCATTATATTCAACGGGGCAAATGTCGCAAGGACGCAATAGCTAAACGTAAAACTTAGTAGTAATATAGTGCTCGTACAAGTGGAATAAAACAGCATTTTACCCTTCTCCTTAAGCTTGACAAAATAATAATTGTATTCGGTTTGACAACTAGAAAGTGTCAGCAGTGAACTACGTACGATGATGCTTGTCCAGTAACCACTATTTTCTATACATTTTAGACGATGTAGTAGTAACTGGTTTAGTTTGTGTATTACCGTGCTGCCCACTTCCGCGAATCGCATCTTCCCAAATATCTGTTTTATGCTCGCTTGGTTCATTCTGCTCTGTAGAATTGTCTTTGAGGAGCGTTTCAGAGAAAAAATAACATACCGAACGGGTAGATGACACACACTAACCGCTTTAACCCATCTTTGTCTAAGTTCTATAGACGATTACAAATACACGTATAATATTAGTTTGAGACCGTTTGTTGATTCCATGTTGATAAACTGTAGAGCGTAAAGTCATATTTTTGATAACACTATCAACTTACTTATCATGCCAACTATATGCGCTCAGATGCCGAAATATGTTTCAAGGTTGCATTATATTGGCTTTAATCTTGCCTAGCACATGTTTTATTTACGGGTACAATCTCATTTTTATTCGCTCGAATTAAGTAATGTTACGTACAGTTATTATTGTAACATCGTATTAATAAGGGGATATTTATTGTTGAAAGATCCGTTCATTTTTCTTTTCACAATGATGTGATCAGTCAGGTATTTATATGGTAAAAGTTGCAATCTAAATTTCGTCAAATTGACGATCAACAGAAACAAGTTTTTCTTTTGAACTCTATCCCATTAAACTACGTTCGTTTTCAATCCACATCATTGATAACTACATTTTCGACGGTAATGTGATTTCTTTTGTTAAGCTACGCAAGTTATGGACTTCAATCTATTCCTTAGGTCATTCATTTTCCTTAAGCGCAAATCGCAACTTACTGCATAGATGAACAAATTGTTCAATGTTCAGTAAACCTGAAAAACTGAGTTAGATGACTATGCCGTATTGTCAGAGATTTCACGAATAAGCCTCCTACATTGACCATCTTTACACCCTTGAAAGTCAATGGTAGAATATTTACATATAAACGGTGGATATGGCTTGACTACATTCCCAGGCCCGTCCACTCATTCGCTTCAATGTTGTAATTAGTACCTTAGTACATGCGCTTTTCTGAGCTGGTTGTTCTTCACGTCTGTGTTCTGCTCCCCCTACTAAGTGATCGATTACAATGCATGCGTGACATAAAAACACAGAAGTAAAAATTTACCCCAAACTGAACAGGTGAGGAAAAGTTGAGACTATTGCCAGTTGTAATCTTTTGTTTTCATATAAACGTCACACTAATTTTAATGCTATATGCATGACTTTGAAAAGTGTGCGCTTTCCATACATTCGTGTAATGCAGTGTTTACAAATGCTAACCAATAGATCTGTTTTAAAGCATGGATATAAATTCAATACGTTGGCATGAGACGTTTAGACTAGCCAATAAATGAAGCTGTTCGTTAATATGCAAAGCAAAAGGGAAATTGGAGAATATATCTGTTTACTTGGTATGTGTTCCAAAAACAAACAAGTCAGGACGTTATTTACATCATAGTTAAATGACTGAATTGTCTGTTTTAAGTAGGCGGCTGAAGAGATTAAACGAAATATCTACATTCCGTAACATATGTCTTCACTCCGTTTTGATAACCTAGTCAGTTTTTATTCGTAAACAGTACTTCGTCTTCTGAAAACATGCTGGTACATATTCCATTTAAGGAAGAGTTGATATGATTCTCAAAAACAATATTAAGCATTACACACTAACCGTGTTAGTGAACAAGTTACCCACTTTATGTCAAAATGTTGCCTCATAGCCGCAAAATTATAGGCCCTCATTAAGGTCATATGCAAAATCGCAGTATTGTAAATAGCAGCAGTTCTTTCAAAATAAACCAAATAAAAACAGTATTTACTGAAATGCAAGATCATGCATTCAAGCGCAGAAAACAAGCATGGTTATTACGCGTTTCTTTTCATAATGCATTCAGTTGAAAGAAACACCTAAGCGGACGATATGCAACCTGACTGATAGGTTCTGTTTAGCAAGCGGCTAGCACAATGTGGTCTCAAGAGACCGGTTGGACAAGAGTGGATGACAGCATAGACAAGCAACAGATGGGAAACATCTCTAAATCCTAGCCGTGCTGGCTGCCAGTTACGCCTAAACCAAAATGAACTCGGGCGAGTAATGAACATTAATAAATGATTAATAGGACATTTTCGTAGATCGATACGATCAAGCAGGATTTCCATTCTTCTGACGTGGCTTGGACTAGGTCATGTTTCAAGTTAATTGGGTTATCAATCTTGATCATTTGATTACTTACTGAAT
This sequence comes from Paragonimus skrjabini miyazakii, assembly GCA_014338405.1. Taxonomy (NCBI): domain Eukaryota; kingdom Metazoa; phylum Platyhelminthes; class Trematoda; order Plagiorchiida; family Troglotrematidae; genus Paragonimus; species Paragonimus skrjabini miyazakii. Next base: position 52,402 of record JTDE01000454.1, on the reverse strand, counting down.
TTGTTATAACAATCCAGATTGTTTCTTCGATTTGAATTTATTATAGTGTTTAACTAAATAATCTTGCGTGTTGGCATGAGTAAAAATTACAAAACGCCTAAATTTGATGTCCGCATCATGAGAGGTTTTGCCTGACTCCCCTGCAAACCAGTTGTTCTATATTGCTTAGCAATCAACGAATCACGTTGGAAGTGTTTTTTTCCAACGTCCTGATTCAGTTTGTCACGCTTCAGTTAGTAGTATGACGTATGACAGTGACAGAGAATGCACTATTTCATGCTAAAACCTATAAGGCAAGGTGTCGATAGTGGAAGTCTTCTGAAGGTAGCAGTAAAAGCAATTATATTGCAACCAGTCGCTGGACTTAACTTGGAGCTGGTATTTATACCTTAATTGGGCTTATAGACTTCGGTAGTCGAAATTCTGTACCCGGTTGGGTTATTCCAGATGACTCAGTTTCGACAGTTTCACGTCTGCCAAAGCATCTTATGCTGGATTACGACATACAACCGAACAATATCATGCAGCTGGTGTCAGACAGACAATGACAGAACTGTCTAATCTACTTGTTTGGGAATAGTCTTAGATTCAGGCAGGGAAAATAGAACTGCCAGATAAATGACTGTGCTTCACCTTCACGCGGATGACCTCGGCAGCATGTACGGCTGGTGTTACCACAGCTGCGTCGTCATTGTTTGAGCATCTGCCGATCACTTTAGTGAATCCCCCAGACCCACGGCTGATTTGCATTTGATTGTGAAAGCGTTATTTTTCAGCACCGCCTTTCGTCGGTGTAGATGAGTGGAATGTTGTTATTGTCCCTAATGTTGGATAATCCATTTTTACGACTGAATCAATCAGTCGCTTTGTTTATGCCTACGTCTGTTCACGTAAGCGTCATGTTCCCAGCTGCTTGAAGTTCTGTAACCAATCGATTAAATAATAAAACATTACTCTCAGAAAATTCCTATTTCTGAGCTTGATAACTTAACAATGAGTTACCCCATCAACACAGCACTGCCCGTTCAAACAAACGTGGCTGAATGTTATTCAGCCAATGGCGGGTGATAATGCTCCAAGTTTAACTCATTTAAATTGTTCCTTATTCTACCAAACTAAACCGAACAGAACGAAGAGGCAGTGTTGGGATATAACATGTTGACAGAGCAAGTGTTTTCTATTAGTTTTGTAACCGTTCTTCCTTCAATAATTAACGCGTTTTGTAAATGAAGCCAATTGGTGATAGGCAAGATGAGCTCATCTAAGAATACTCTAAGAATATTATACATATGAACGTAGAACATACGTTTATCCATCGTCATACCTGTTGATTCCAAGTGGATTTTTATCGGCTTTTTGTTATACATCAGATAAAGATATGTATGGGCTGAGTAACCCCTGCGCTATTATGAAGCCGTCTTTTTAAATGTGTTCGTTATACTAAACACTGTTAAAGAGGGATCTCCAGGACACAGTCTTCTTGCTGTAACAACCTTATATTCACTAGCCCGTTCGTTATAGTCGTGACCTATTGCAGTTTTTAATCACGGTTGTAAATGTGTTTGTGAACTGACCACTTATACATGAAAAACTTTGGCCTCATTTAATGTAGACGTAGGAATTTATATTTGACAGCAATATTCAGAATGCATAATGGAACGCAACGACAAAATGAGATCCACAATTTGAAAGAAGGGTGGATTAACTCAAACTGACTGATTTATTTCGTTAGTGAGTGTTTTAGAATGAACTGCTTTTTGGCCGTTCTGATAAATTGTTTAGTTAGATCGATGGAGACAAATAACTTTGTGATAAACAGTACTAACTTTAAGTTGAACTAAAAGGTATGCAGCTTGAGGTGTCTTCATTCTCCATAAAAGTAATGCTTTAAAAAATGTATCCGAATCCTTCAAGTTGTTTTTACAGCATAATAGCGATTGTTTTAATTGACATCTAAGCAACCTCTATTAACTTCAATGGTGAACCTATAGTAGACAATGGTAAGAAAAAGCCATAAATTGACAAACTTTTAAAGTTAAAATCAAACGGAAAGTGCTTTCCGTAGGAACCACAGAATGCAAATTATGAAGGTCCAAAACGTCTCCTGTATAGTGCACAAGTAACAAATGTTTCTCTTTAACGAAGGAACAGAATTCGTATAATCCGTGAATCACTAGGTACTTGACGCAAAATTTAGTGATTACACTGTATATAGCTGAGTACAATGCATCAATTAATAATTATTAGTGGTTTGTGTCCAGTGGTGTAAATTCTGAGTGCTTGCTCAATGATAGTAAACTACGTGATCGTACGTCAACCACGTTTTCATGCGCATTTCTATACAGCCATCTAAATTGATGCTTTGTAAAACAAATTATGACAAAGAAGTTTGAACCTTACGAAACAACCGATAGTGAGCTTACGTCAGTTCGCTGCGTACGTTGTTTACATCTCCACTAAGGTTGTGTTTAACACTGCTCGTAATAAAGGCGATAACTCATTTCAGTTTGGACTAGATAAAGCATCTTATGTGATTTTTTGTATATATCTGTCCGTTTCGAATAATTAATGGAATACAACTTTCTTTTCAGTGTGATGATCTGAGGAAAGCCAGCTGATAGCACTTCGTCTGGAAACCGCCAGTATATTTCTAGAAAGTATGTACAGGAACAATGTATGCGTCAGATGACCTGTAAATGGCACATTTTTATTGATGAATGACGAAGTTGTATTCGTAATCCAATACGCCCAGTTGATTTATAATGCTGGATAAAAATAGTTGGCAGTGTTTATTGTATCTTAATTTAATACATTCCACTCATTGTGAGTAAAGGTGTTAGTCCAAAACTGTAAAATCTGCCAAATTTGTCTCAACAAAACAGTTTGGAACGCAATCCTTCATAAGTTGTGCGATGTTTAGTCAGTTCAGCTAGTTACACCCAGTGATAGGTTTGTCTGTTCACTACTTCAATTGCATGGTTTTATCTATTACTGCAGGACAGAAAATTTCTATTTTTAGTAGCATTTCCGACGGTTTTCGCGTTCTCATGCACAGTTTTATGAAGGCGGCCGTCTATTTTCTATATCAAACAGAATTAAACAGAATCTCTTCTGCTTTGTTTATGTTATGGATAAAGTTTTTTGAACATCGTGAGGACCGTACTCTGCGTTACACTGGTTCGTCTTCCGTTCTATCGGTATTGATCTGTATGAAACGGAAAGTGGAATGCTTTCGATTGTGATGCGGTTGGTTCAGATTGTATCGACCAGGTTCAACGATCACATGGTCAGCGCATACCGATTGACAATTTCCCAATTAGAGTAATGATGTGACCAAACAGGTGCACAATTTAAATAATGAACGTTCAAACTCTAAGCTGCGGAGTTAACATTTTGGACAGTTGAATGTATTTAGACCATAGCGAAGCTTCCCAAGCATTCCGAACTCATGTCCAAAGCTACTCAAAATTCGTTATAAATGACGAGTTAAAACAAACCATATATAAAGCAGTAAGAGTGAAAGTGCTGAAACAAAACAAAAGGGTTTGACAGAAAGCGAAGCTAGCGATATGAAGCAGGAAAATTGCAGTGTTTCGAACAGTCTCACTCTTCTGAACGATACCACAGTATTCCGGCATTCTTTAATAAATACCAAAATCATTGAAAACAATTTTGGTTAATCCGGTGACTGCCGATATAATCACACAAGAATTGTGTTGTTTCGACCAGGGGGACATTGGTGAATAGGGACGAAAGGTCTAAGGATAGCATTTTCTTGCCTGATACATTGAGCTCAGAAATAGAATCTACGAGATCAAATGTGTCTCTCAACGAAGTCGTGTTTGTGTTTTAACCAATCACCTTAGCCTCGTACTATTTTTGATCAATAATTTTTCTTACAGTTTCTTGATTTGATATATAATTGTACCGGCCTAAGATCAGAATTTATCGAAAACAGTTCTGTTCACTGAAACCAAAATTGTTCTCAATGATTTCTGCGGGGATTTTCAATTATTTGAAATACCAGAATGTAACCAACCATGATGTGTTTTTTGAACCTGGTATAATTTGGTGTATCCTTCGGCAATTACTGAACGTACATACTCCTGAATTTGTTTGAATTCCGTGGCAGATAAATTTCTTTAAAACCCTGCCAAAATTTCTAATAAAATTTAGGTAATCAACCATACTTTGGGTAGTTATGCGGCTATTTTCTGCCAGATTACGGAAGAAAACTTGCAAGAAAACTTTTTTTGGGTAAAAACTATTACATGGAAACCAAGGCCCCCCAGCAAGCTCTGCGTTGTATTCTTGGACATGTCCAACTTATCAAGCAATACCCGTGTTGCCAATTATCCGGTAATCACTTTGCACTCTGGCTAGTGTGCTGGTACTGAACGGAGTGCGTCTAGCTTTGGGATAGGGGTGGAATTCGTATGAACAGTGGTTCTACCATTCTAAATCTGCATCACAGCATGCTATCCGCCAAACTAATCGCCTAACTGATATGCCTCTGTTCACCGGCACAAAAGTGACTCATTCATTACGCCAAAGAGAGGAACTTGTTCAGGCAGCCCTAGGAAATCTAAAACCGGGTTCCTAATGCAATATTAAGTTGAAATTAAAAACGTTTTGCTTTCTTCTCATCAGTCAAGCATGTATTAATGAGTAGTTTTACAGACAAATCACGCCATGAGAAAAGAACCATTCAGAATGCAATCGCCCAACGACAGTTTACAATTTAAATCTATGTTATTCTTAACAATGGATTGGCGGGTTATATTTTGTAAAGCAAATTTTTAACATCAAGCTCTGTTCTGATAGATACCAACGGCTTATTTCAGGTTTTGAGTAGACAGCTGGTGAGGATAAACTTGAGGTAGTCGTTTTACATAGAGCGCTTTCTCTACACTTGTATTTTCGTGTATCAGTCACGAGATACAGTCAAGTTAATCTTGGATGCAAACGCGATCGTAGAAAAATAGTCCGGGTACGTTCTATTCCACGTTATATTCTGATGTCAGAAGTTTGAATTGAAATATCGGCACACAAATGTTTTTCTTCTAGCAGTTTTGTGACAATCAGAAATGTATCACACATTTGCATGCAGGCACCAACAATGAGGAGAAAAAGGACGAAATATCTGTTTCTTATTCTGTTCAGTGACCAAGTAAAGATGATACAATGTTTTGACTTTATCCAATAACTGCTTTTCAAACTCTCGTTACTCATAATCAGATATACTGGGCAATTTTTCAAAAGTTACTAACACTAACAGTTAGACGTATGGAACCTAATTTACAAATCACCTCTTTCGGAACAAAAGGCAGCAAACAATCACAAACTGTCGAATCGCAAGCTGATGAACGTTCTGCTTAGGTAAAGATGCTTGATAATCGACCGCAAAGCATCTTTCGGGAGAAATCTGTTGTTTATCTCCTTTTCACACACCACCTCAGAACTTTTCAATTTGTGTTTAGCTGCCATGTCCGTGTGTATCTGTTTATTCCATCTAAGGTATGAAAAGCTTCCGAGCCAAATTAAGGCTTAATATTTGCGCCATCGTTTCGAACGTCTAAATCTCCATGGCTGCTTCTTTGCCTATTTCTGACACGATTATGTAAAATAATTCTTTCGAATAGTCTAACTCAGTGTATGATCGTTTGTGAAATGTTTGCTTTATAGTATGCTCAGTCACTGCCCTGATTTGTGAATGAAACGTGTAAGGTTGAATCGCATGATCCAACTGACTGAAACGAACATTTGAGCGTCCCGCACTGTAACGATACTCACTAACTATCATGATGTTATAAACAGGCTGACTAAAAAGTGTATTTTCTTCCAACGTGAACATACTGGTTTCGACAAGTGGAGATAAGCAATGCTCTCTGTGTATGCCCTAACTAATCAGCCTTTAGGATCAGCATCAATGTGTTTATTGGACAGAATCCTCTGAATCCAATATTGAAGGCAACTCACTCGACCCGCACAGCATTTGCCAGACAAGTGCACTGAAATGTGGCAAGTGGTATAGGGAGTTGGCCGAAATGGCATGTGACGATAGGAAAAGTGCTTTGATGTAAAAAACCGCGGCAAAAATTTATACAATCTTGCTCGAGAGATATTTATATACGTATGATTAACTTCCAGATTTCCCAAATGATCAGCTGAGCTTCCCATCCTGAGGGTAAAATGCGAGTTTTGATGGAACACTGCCATAAAAATGAGTAATTTCATCTCGAAACTACACCAGTTTGGATGCACGGACTACTCTATGCTGCTTTGCTGAACAGTGTTTCCAACTATCCTTGTGCGGGAATCCTGGATGGAACGATTTCACTCAAATTTGCAGTTATTCCTTATAATTCGCAATGAAGCCGTTTTGTTATCAACTATTGATGTTCTGCAGGTGTTGATAACCTCGACGATTACTACTGAACATTTTAAGTACTCTGCTGGCAGGCAGGAATAATCCTTTGAGCATCATAGATTATGCGGTGTAAATGTTCTTCGGGCAGTTCGGGGATCAGTCCAGAAGCGTTCATTGTCAAAACCTTAACGTAAAACGGCCTAATAATCGAGTAATATACCCGCCAACATCGAGTTAAGCAAGTGGCCTGCAATTTGAAGGCTGATCTCAGTAAAATCAACCTTACTAAAAAGCTTTTTTTTCCTTCGTATGTTGTGATAACACGCTGGTCCCTCGCTATTCTTGGGAGGACCATACAAAACAAATAACCTAATTTGTAAATAATTCGGAGCTAGAAAATATTTCGGGTCACCTACGTACAGCTATGTTCTGGTCATCTGGTATTTTATGAAGTACACCAGGCTAGTACATTCAATTTCGACCACATCGTCTTGAGTAATCCTGTCAGCTTTTCGGGACCTGAGGTGTAGGGAATGAAATAGAGGCGCGTATTTCTAAGGCTAGGGCGGTGTTCGGTAATTTGAGACATCTATGCTGACTGGGAGGTATTTCTTTGAAACTTGAGGGTCGTGTATATCAGACACCAGTTAGGGCTATATTACATTACGGAAACAAAAGCTGGCCACTCAGGGTAGAGGATGTGAACCGTCTTCAGGTATTTGACCACCGATGTCTGCGTCGAGTTGCTCGTATCGGATGTCATCAGCGATTGAGCAACGAGGAGGTTAGGAAGTGGGTGTTTGACAATGATCGTCGAACGAGTTCTTTTGTTCAGCCACTAAACTTGCACAGACTTAGTTGGTTAGGTCATGTACTAAAGTTGCCAGTTAGTCGTTTGCCACACCAAGCACTGTTTGCCGACGCTGCGGCAGACTGGCGTGAGGTGCGAGATGGACAGATGATGACCTGGCGTAGACAAATGAAATCATTCACAAAGGGGTTGGTCATTGTAGAGCAGGTTTGTCTCCCGGGATGGGGCCATCGCGACTCACAGTGGCTCACGGTGGCTGGAGACGTTAAGTGAGATGGCGGCTGAGCTCAGTGGCGTGAGTGTTCTCGTTGTTTGGCCGAGTTGTCTGTGAAGCGAATGCATTTAATGACGCTTGGCAGTGAAAGCCGTGAGGAAGCTGTCTTGCTGATGACGCCTTATTTTCACTTACAGCTCGGTTGTTTGTTTGCATGGAGTGGGCGCCTTGCTGTTTTATGTTTGAATATCGACGTAGCCATTTTTAGTAGTCAAGTTCCATGCCCCTCCCCTTCCTTTTTTCTTCTCTTCCTATACAGATTTTTTTCTTTCGTGGTTGTGTGACAGTTAAGCCTCAGTGTGAAACACTGATGCACTGCTGTCTGTGATGACCATGATGATGATGAGTCGTGATTTTGATCCTTGACCTACAGCGGGCATTGAAGTTACTCACAGAGAAGTTTATTTATATTACTCATTAAACAAGAAGAACTAAGCGGTGTTGCTTAATTGAGGCGTGTTTACCAAGTTTTACTTCGTAAGAAAACTTCTTGGTCCCAGTACCCTCCTAACTGGTAGTCTGCGTCAGGATGTACGCAAACCTGAAAGGTTGTCTCAACCACTTTTGTGTACATAACGTTGGCTGGTATGTTCGAATATGCATACTGGGTGTATTTGTAAGCATATCTAGTCCCTGTTTGTCCCTATCTGTATGAAGTGAAGAATGTATAAAACCAAGACTAACAACAATGCGGATAAACTGGTAAATTGTGGAAGAAAAATTTTAAATCTGGAGGATGATATAAAGCAATTAATGATAATTTGAGTGTATCTAGCTTACAGTTCTTTTAAAGACAACTCACCTGAATGTCATCCAAAATGTCTGATGGTCAAATGTTACCTACAATAGTGAGATACTTCCCGTATAAACTGTGTCCACTGGGCCCAATCTAAATTTTTAAGCTTTGATTTCATGAGACCTTCCGTTTGCAATTGCAATTAATTTATGATAGAGATTGATTCGAATGGCACTACGGTATCAACAATGGTTTGACCTGATTTTTTTACTTGTGGTGTTTAACCAAGGCATGAAATCGTGAATGGAGTTCAAGTTCTTATGATGAAAAAGTGTGCACTATTGACGGGATCGAACACAAACGAAACTCGAACCTTGTGCTTGTGTAAGAACGAAGCTGATTGGAATTTCCACTCGAATGTAACCGCTGCAATCAATTTTGAGAAATGTGCAGTTCAATTTGATCAACTTAGCCTACCATTTGTCAATAAGTTAATATTTTTTAACCTATCCTTTCAAAATACTAATCTGTATACAGTCCGGTTGACCAACAGACCGATCATGACTTACACAATATCAGTGTAGATCAACGTGGTCTGACACAAACAAAAACGTCCAGTAGTTAGTAATTACGAGACATATTTTTCTCAATTCGAAATACACCGCCACATTTCTCAACGGGCTATGCTCAAGTTTCTCTCCGGTTTCCTGTATCAAACAGTCCGTATTTTCGACGGGCAGAAGTATTCGTCTCGGTTTATTCAGCTAGAAATCGGACACCCGGAACTTTTAAAAACTATTGATGTCGGCATGTTGTGAACTCGGTATCATAATGCTCTATGTGATTGTGCCTCCGCTGACTATCCTGTAGGGCAATATCAGACTGACAAGTAGATTGTTTATATAAAGTCATAGCTAATGTGGAAAGCCGTGCACGCGTATTTTTGTTCGTTGATCTTCACCGCAGTTGGTTACGTCAATAGAACTGTTTCCTTCTCACAAACTGAGGGATAAAGTAGACGGTTCATTAATTATTTAGAAAGCTTCTTAGTTACTTCTTCCACTTGGATAGTAGACACTGAATTTCTGCTCCACCGACTTTGGTAGGGACTGTAGTTCTGAACCTAAAATTCCTGATTTCCTGTCAGTGGACTGCATCCATTGTCTGGGAACGAAACTTCTCTTGTAAGCTAAACAAACAAGGTATAAGTTAGAGGATTTCTTTGTCCAAGCAAACTTTCGGCTGCAGTACGTTTCCCAACTTCATCAGCGAGTGAGCAACGAGGAGGTTAGGAAGTGGGTGTTTGACAATGATCGTCGAACGAGTTCTTTTGTTCAACCACTAAACTTGCACAGACTTAGATGGTTAGGTCATGTACTAAGGTTGCCAGTCAGTCGCTTGCCACACCGAGCACTGTTTGCCGACGCTGCTGCAGACTGGCGTAAGGTGCGAGCCACTTCATAGTGGCTCTTGCACTTAACTGGACAATCTCCACTCATAAGGAATCTAGTCGGTCTTCGTAAGTGCGACTCTACAGACGAGATTCTGTTGGACCACAATCTGAAATTGTCTACGCTCGCAGATTTTAAGCGTTTTTTAAAGCGGAACATGCAAACTTCAGTGGGGTTATTCCGCAAATTGTTCTCGTTTATTCCTCAAGATTGATTTTTATGAAAATATTTGAGAAATGATTTATGTTCTCAGCTTAGCTTACCCGGGCCTCAAGTTTCATCGCTGTATAAGTCGTTTGGTAATTCTGTTATATCGAACTGGAAAAAGACTAGTAGAATACTATAGCCGTCAAGTCTGCGGCCGAATGTCGTCTACAAATCACCGCTCATGATTTGTTTGTAAGCAATGCCTTGTTTTCATATCAAATTTCAAAGTTGTTATAACACAGGCAAAACTTTGTTAAGAATACCTTGAGCATTTGATTTTTTTAGGTGAGCGCATGACAGCTAAATAACTTCATACTGAAGGTATTAGAAGATAACATGAATGACGACCAAACGAAGAAGTTTTCGATGTGATCAAACTCTTCTCATTTTATGCAGACGACTTATTATCACTGAGGTAGCATGAAAAATTGTTTTATTTTACGTCTTTTGTTCATTAAAGCCAATTCTAAATTTTGTGTGACTCGTGATGGCGGATACTACGGACAAGTGGTACACAGAAAGTCATTTACCTCCAATAAAACTGGTTCATGCTTGTGTATAAAATAATGTAATCGGGTAACTCGTCGCGCGTGAAATTCATCCAATACATTAAAAAACAAGAGTTTAAATAACACACAGAAGTACATCATAGGTGTTGAGTGAAAATAAAACAAACTTGGTAAAACGATTACAAATTTGAACAGTTACAATTTGGCACCTCAGACTTTTTTCTGAACACGTTTGTTTGAGTGAATTTCGTGGAATAACAATAGATCCTGCTAGCTTTTGTCTGATTTTTTTCCACAATTAAAACCTTTATTCATGGGTTTAATGCTTGTTCCTTTGGGATTGCCAATCACTTGTGGATTGAACATTAGCTCACCAAATAATTAACTTTAATGTTTAACTGAAGAATAGTGCTCACAAAGATTTATAATAAATGAGGAAAGAGGAGGAAGAAGTCAAGTACTTCCCTTTTAATTATGAAAATTTCCATTGCTCTTGAGTTGTGGGTGTTTCTCGGTTAATAATTCGGTTTTGCAATTTAAGTACACAGTCTGATAATTTCGCTTCGTCAATGTTACACGCGTTTTGTCGCTTATTAGCACGTGTCACTCATATTACTTCAGATAATGCAAACAACAATAAAGTAAACTCGTAAATAAACGCATCTTCTGCATAGTTTACTTAGTAATCTAATGCACTTATCAACGGTTACTCAGCCGGTTTCATGGTAGCATTGAAAGCGTCCGTTAAGAGAGTATTCAACCTTGTTCCTGTTTCACTGTACGACTTTGCAACGTTTAGCCTAGTGAGTTAATATGTCACCTGAAAGTTCATATGTGATGACTAGGCGGAGATTAACAAGAGAGCAATGACAGTCAGAAGTGTTTGCTTGTCTATCAATCAATGGGAAGGGAGTTCAACTTCTACAGTAAAGATCGATACAAGCAGTGTGTGAGCTCTAACTGGACAGAGCTTATTGGATACGATTTAGAACAAGAAAGATAAGCCGGCTTAAGCGTCAGTCGCATTTAATCGCTTACATAAATAAATAATTTTACTGGGTCATTTACCGGATCGACAGATTACATCTGCAATTGTACTCACACGCCTGCATTTTGACTCTCTGAGAAGCAAAATTATGTTTATTAGCTCACATGAAAGTGGCCTCCAGATAACTAATACATTGTCTCTACTGTGGAGGTAACTGTAATCGTAATAGACATTTGCTCAGTCGGGATCATAAGACTTTGCAGATAATAACTCATTTGCAATTCAGTTGTGCTTTTCATCACAGACGCAATGCGGATGTTTTCCTGCACGTGAATTATCTCTACCTTTCAACAGCTGTCCCTTTTACAGCAGGTTGTATAATCGTATATCTCCGAGTACGCCTACCTAGTGGGTGACAATTGCTACAAAACTGGTAGCGTGCTTCCGACAAATTTTCCCCGTTAAGTACGTAGTTTTTCACGTTACCTTATATACTCAGTAGAGGTTTGAACTAGGCAAACCGCTCCCCTCCCATGTTTTGAATGGACTAAAATGCTGTACTGGCCAAAACAGTTATGGTTTACAGAGTTGATGGTGCGTGGAGTTACTGGTACGTTGACAGAATCACAAGCCACTTAACCACACTCCAATCAAGGCAGCGTGTAAATAGCTAAATAATTCACTAACCCGTTTTGTCAACAGGGAGCTCTTAACATTTCTCTAGAGCAGGGAGTTCAATGGATCCATTGAACATTTTCCGGAGGATTTTTGAAGTGATGTTGAAGCGCAGTAAATATGGCAGCTGCTATGGCTAAACACTATTGAAACCCAAGTTTAAGCCTAAAAGAACAGGCAGTAACTAGACATTATTTAAGTCGCTTCGACTCCATATATCGCGTTCGCATGAGCGATTCATACCGTTCACAGTTATATCTCAGTCATGTATGCCACTTGATCCGTAGATCGTTTGCTGTTTGTTACACCAACTTTTGTGTATTAAAATCCCCTACCCCTCATTAAATTGCTTAATGCGATTACTTGCACTTAAGTGCCTTTGTGGTTCCTAGTCTCAATGACTGATTCAGACATGGCGCGACTACTTCCTCGTTACCAACACGTGCCCATGTCCTTTAATGGCTATACTAATTCACAAGAAGTGTCTGTTGGAATTTGACTAAACTTTCCTTGGAGCGCTACATATGTTCGCTTTCAAGACCGTTTGGGGAAACTACAGCTCTATCCCAAATACCTTCTTGAGATGATCCTTCATAGCGTAAAAGAAAATAAGTCCAATAATATGGTCTCTATAGTGGTATGTTAAAAAACTGGATTATCACGGTAGCTTATAAGAACAGACAGTTTGACAGCCGTTTCTCAGAGTTCTTGATCAAAACCATACATCCGAGTTTACTGGAGTACTGACCGCGTGTTGTTTACTGTAACTATTATTTCTGCGACTTAACCCGATGTCCGTTAATCATACCTGCTGTTTTTCAAAAGTAAACAGATTGAAAATCAGAGAGTTCATTGCGAGTTATGTTATCTGACTCTTACTACTTTTACCATGAGACTTTTTCAAAACAGCCAACATAAACTATATTTCTATCAGTTAGGTTATACATCCGCCACGGAAAACATTGTAGCAATAGATTGCTGTTGGACAAGAAATTACCAGATTTCTATCAGAGCTTGACGAGCGGAATGTGGTAATGACAGTCCGAAACCCACGTGATCTATCTTCACCTTACGGGAGATTGAAGAATATTTCATTTCGTATTTCACTTTAAAATGTTAACTGGTTTTACTCTACGGAGGAAGGTTTTTTACTGTTAGCGGAGGGCGTGGACTCACGAAATTCATTTAGAATTGTTTTTTTAAACGTGACAACGGTAATGTGAAAAACTTCCAGGTGTAACCACAACATATGTTTTTTGTCAGAGACTAAACACGATTTTGTGATCTGAAACAAACAAGCACGGTGAATTGACTTGTCGACTAACAGCGTACATGCTGAGCTTCAGACTATTTTTTTATGGTTAAAGGCAAATAACCACTCGGTTACAGATCTATTCGAACAACTTAATTGTATTTTATTTTGCAACACTCTTAATAATTACCAAACAAAAAAAAGAAATAATCTAAACTTTAAATTTAATTTTTATCCTGTGCAAAAACGGATTACAGTATGCAACCAAGCAATGAACATTGTGATGTCATGATCCCAGTGTCAGTTATGCCTAATGCACACATCTTTCTCCCTTTGTATTTGAAATGTCTTGGTAGACTTATGTGATACTGACTGAAAAATAATCCAACTGTCGTCATTTTTAATTCAAGACTACTGATCTTTCAGTCCACTTTTTTGTAGTTCACCGATCAGGATAGGTGGTGATTCGAAATTTTGTGGCCTAGGTTCCACTCCCAATGGGAATTCGACCTTACCAGCTATATTATTCACGCCTCCTTCAGGTGACAAATGTAAAGGTATGTTTTATGTATTGATCATCACCGTTGGGCTTTGGTATGACCCCATGCAGTTCTGTTATTTGAAACTTGGTAAATGCAATACCAAAGGTGCTCGTGTTATCCAGCTTACACCTTCAAAAAATCAGAAGTCATTTCTGTTCTCGAGACGTTTGTGCTTATGGCGCGTCGTACTCAAACCAAGCTTGACAGTGTCAAGAGATACAGCAGTTGTCTAATCTATGGTTCCGGTCAATATAGTGTCGTACATGTCGACAAACTTCCCCCCACGTCTTGATGAATTCAGCTCCTACCGTTGAAAAAAACATTAATGTGTACGATTGTTCAACGTGGACTCTTATACTGGTACACACGACAAGCATTCTAGAGCTATTGTGGCATCGAGAATTCATTGTTAACTGAATGTCATGTAAAAAATGGTAAGAGCCGCTTTGCGTAGCGCCAGTTACAAATATGTAATAATGTGTTGTACTTCCGAACCATAAACGGAAGGGATATGGGAAAACATATTATGCGTTGTGCTAATGTTCATTATTAATTACTTCCTTGGTTAAGCCACAACGAGGTACAAACCAAAAGAGTTATCGGTGAAACACACAAACATGTGCTAGTTGTTGACTGCCTAATTTGAAGCTTGTGCACTGTAAATTTTCTGATTTAAATCGCTTGATAAAGGCTCTCCGAGAAGGTCGAAACGTTGCGAAACCGATAACTCTTTTGGTTTTTAACTCGTTGTGGCTTAACCCAGGAATTAATAATAATGTGTTGATTCAACACATGTCGTTAAATTTGCATAGTAAACTTGAATCAATTCGTTCCCTTGACCCAGTTCACAGATGAAGAGGAGTTACATCTCAATCTTACATCTCAATCGCCTTAGCCGCAAACCTAACGCATGTTTATACATGTAAATGGTGAGAAAGCAACAACAGTAGAAAAGCTTAAATGGTGGGCTTTGCATAGAAGAACGCAACTAAACCACCTGAGTCAAAAGGTTTTAAACGCACAAGGTTGACAGGCTGACAGTGACTAACACTGCTTCGGAGAAAAACACCAGCGGGTTCCGATTCTGGTTGCGGAATGCCACATAAAATGGGCTGGAGGATCAAAAACGTGACCAGTTTCCATGATATATCCTGCAATGAAATTTCGTTCCATTCAATTTGCTGTCACTGTATGTTGCTTTGTTGGGTGCAACAGCTATATAAGAGTATGTTCAGATATTTGTTTTTATTGACGTCGACTTGTCATACTTATAAATTCATCACCTTAGCCGCGGATAAAACGACAGCTGACGTGATATCCAAGACAGAAAATCAACGTGAACGACAGTTCTAGTTGTAGTGAGTAACAAACATTTAACTGCAGGGTATTAGTGGGTTAGTTCGATTTACGGTTTTGGCTTACATCACTTGTTATAAAGTTGCCTTTGAGAAGTGGCATCAGGAAGACCCGCTTCTTAGGGATCGTATACAAGGGCAATCAACTAGAGATGATGCTAGTGTTCTGAGTAACCTGTATTTTTGCACTGACCTTGAGAACGTCAACTGAAACATGATGCTGTTGGTGACGCTGACTGTTGCATATGCTGTACCCTTAGGTGGTATCAGTCATAAATTAGGCGAATAAATAATTTCTGTTCCGTTCAGGGGAGGCAAATAACATTAATTTGTTATTCTGAGTCCAAGGTTGCTTTTAAATCCATCAAGTGTGCCCAAATCCAAGAATGTCCGTTGGTCATCCGACCTTGATAGGCTCCAGTAAATCTGCTGGGATCCACTATAACTTAACCGCTATCCAGACCATGTATTGAAGTTATTTCGTCCGACTGCTTTTATTTCAACGGCTACTGATTTCGTCAACCTCGTCTGTTGGCCCAACATGCAGATGCGAAGATATTCTCCACTATTTCCTGAACGATAAGCATGGGCGTGGATATCAGACGTATCATATTGATATGAACACTGTACACCTGATCTGCCTTCGTTAATTTCTGTAGGTTGCAATCTACCCAAATGTTGGTGCATTTGTTAACATCATCCGAGTTGTAGCATGTTGTGTTTGATTCAAAACGGACGCTATTGGTTTCCTGTCCATTTCAACTAGACAGTTTTTTGTTTTTCATGTTTTAACAACTGGCATTTTGATTAATTTCGAATGAAACTTTAATATGTGACCCTAGTTAATCATGTTAACTGAGTCAACGTCGTCTGAAATTGCTTGATCCAACCAGCTCTTTTAAATTTACACTTTTGTCACGTAATCAGAATGTAGGGAAATCTGTACTTACGTGGTCCTCAGCATGCGGACAGAAATCCAACGATTTCGATCACAAAACGCTTAATCGTAACAGATCGGTGTGGTTGATCTCGCCACTTCCTGTACGGTCCCATTATACAACCGCAAGCTAAGGATGTTGGCTTTTTTCGAGGCGTTTGTACTTACACACCGGCTCCTTGTCGACCGAAGGTGCTGAAACAACCAACCTCGTTTTTGCGAAACCGAGACCGAGACACAATAGACTAACGAAAATATGTGAAGTGTTTTTATATCAAAGTGAATCTGTTCGTGTCATCGTAGTGGAAGAAATGTAGTAAAATCACTGTTTTCTACTTGAAGAGAAAACCAAAATAAACGAGAAGTCTTCAGTCGTACCCTCACTTGTAGTGTAAACGTTTTTAGCGCTTCCGTTTACTTTGCTTTAATCCAGTCTGCAGACTGTCTGCTTTCGTTAGCGGAAGTTTCACAACAAATTTTAGAACATTTAAGAGTTGAACAAGTACACTTTTATCAAGGTTATCCGCGTTTGCTCTCAAACACTTATCGAATAATATAAGCTTCTTTTTGTGTTGGCATGATTATGCGCCAATTTTACCGGCTGTTATTCCGTACTATCACGACGCGTGATGTAAGTTAATAACCGATTTCAATCTTTTCAAAGCAAAATCTAAGCCAGACCGATATAATAGACATTTCACATTCCACAAATTCAGTAAAGCTGATTCACAATTCTCACGTAAGATCACAAGCTGATGGCAGAAAAGTCAACTTTCTATAAAGAATGCGATTTTCTGTTCAAGGGGTGAGTGTAGAATGCAGTTTGTTGTTGCGGAGGATATCCAATGAAACGTTATCAAACTACCCGATAGGTTGAGAGTAGAGAAAGATCACACTCGGGTTAATTTCAGTCTGTATAGAAACCAAGCCATTTTATAGTGGAAGTTGGTTTCCCAAAAAATGTTAGTCATTTTGCATCTCTTTTAAACAACATCTGACATACTATCGAAAGCATCTATAAGAATGCAGCAACAAACTTCTCTGGAAGTAGTCACTCACCGTAAAACCCTGGATATGAATCTGACCGAAATTATTTTCACTCTATTCTAACCCTGATGAGATAAGATGAAAATGCGAGTGAAGTTCAATGAGTAAAGTACATTTTTCTTAGGGAGGGTGGTTTTCAATTTTTGCGATTAAATTAACACGTTTGATGGCCAGGCTCTGGCAAAGACGATATTATACAAGTTATTGAATAGGCAAGAAAGCGCTTCACTTGTCCCCTATAAGGTGTGCTGAAGCTACGATACATGTAAAAAAACGAGAACTCAGTAATGATTATTGAAAATGCATATCAAAGATTTGTTTTCAAAATACTGATAATTTTGGCGGTTTTTTGGTGAAGAAGCAATTAACTTTGGAATATATCATTGTTATACAACAAACACACTACCCATATTGAATAGCCTGACATGCGGGCAATACAGGAAAATTAGTGTACGGGACGGCAATCCATTAAAACTACCGTTACCTAACGTAAGTTTCTAATCGACGTCAAACGTAGCTAACAAACCTAAGGGATACATTGAAGTCAAGACTGTTTCAATAACCATCAATCTCAGACTTAATCCAAAATTCGATTTGTTCTCACTTTTGGTTAGTGGCAGGATGGTTGCAGGTTCAGCTGTCTTCAAAATTAGTTTTGTCTATATGCTCTTAACAACCTAAAGTGTATGAGTGGAGGATATGTAGATCTTATATTAGCGATGAAAATAACACTTATATGGCGCTGTTTGGTTATCAATGTAGCAGCATCTAGTGCAAATTGACACCGTTGCCAAAAGCGTTTATTCTGATAATTGGAATCCTGGAGTGTTGGCCATTACGCTTGCATTGTCATTAACAATTGACCAGTCATCTTAACACCAAAGCGTAAGAACAATGAAGGCAGTATGTAAATAAAAGTTGAGCTACCTTCACCCACTTTTGTTGCAAGTATCTAGCAAAGGAAATCACATGAGAAAATTTGAACGTAAACATTAATTCTCTTGAGATAAAACTAAAGGATTAAGAGGAAAGGAAACCGCATTGGAGTTACTGATATCCAGTATATCTCGAGGGTGTAGTAAAGAATGAAAAATAATCCTGTCCAATTACAATTACAATTACAATTACTGAAATGACTCCCAAACTGACCAAAAGTTTGTAATTAATTATCGGTTGTTCAGGAACAATAGTTCACACGTTCATTTCGTTAGCCATTGTTGTTTTCAACAAGCTGATGATAGGTGACTTCTGCTATGTGAAGTAGCTAAATGTCGAATGGATCTATAAACACACTTGGACACCGTTAAGTTTGAAGAACTTGCAATGTATAGTCCATGGTGCAAGATCCAGTTTACAATAAATGCACTACTGACGCCGTATTAAGTTTTGTACGCAATAGTTCATTTAAAGTTTTGACGAGAAGTGACTTTCGTTCAGATCTCGCAATGGAAAAAATTAATTGTTTATACGAGCATTTTTCTGGATAAATGAACGACATATATCTTTGATACTTCACCCCGTAAGGAGGGGGCTGCATTAATTTATGACTCGTTTAACGTATATGTTTACTATTGCGTATTGTGAGGCTTTTCATTGTTGATATATTTCATGTGAACGGTCAATATATCCCCGAGGTATGTATGTTAGAGAAAGAGATAGCTTACTCCTAACTGTCAAATTAATAGCCGAAATATTTTAACTTGTTCACTTCTATTCGCGCTACTTGGCACGACATGTTGGCCATTTTTGGCGTGGTGTAGGCAAATTACTAGTGTGAATCCTCCGTGACAACCGAGTATTCAGTTGACTTATGAGCTGCTAGGTCGCATCAATTATTTTCTTCTATGGTCTTGCTGTGTGTCCCAAATAATTAGTCAAACATCGAACAAATATGGCTTGTCCGGTTTCTTCCAAGCAACAGTATGTATGAATCCACACATACGTGCGTAGATATAATTTATTCTTGCCGCTGCCAATATAATGAGTGGTCAGTCTCTGCAGGTGTTAGCCAGTACTCGCTTGTATGCAACCAGCTGAGGTACGGCCACCCTACGTCTAGCTTCATACATTAAACAGCCTGAAGCGTCGCAGCGGGTGGGCCATTCCAGATAGCGTCCTGCTGTTCGCTTGTTGTTCACGCACACATTGCTTCTAGTCTTACTTAGGTCAACTCGTTATTGAGCACGTTCCAACCTTCCAAGCGCATACACACACAAGAGCTCCAACGGATGAAACTGTGAAAAACAATGTAGATTATTTGCCTGAATGAACGAAGTCGCGGTTCCTCCTTGGCGATGTTATGTAAGGAAATATTAAACAGCAACATTTTCGGTGGCAGATACGGTTCATGTAAATTCTGTCGAAAGCATGACTTTGTGGATGTTCGGTGACTGGCGATTTAGAGAAACCTTAAAGACAACCACCTTTTAAGTTGTTAATGTCATTGTTTCCTCCAAGCTAACCAAACGTCGTTTATCACAAACATGATTGCTATTCCAAACATTTACCTGCGAACGGTTAATGATAATACAATGTATGTTGTCAGGTTTCGTTGTGACCTTCAATTTTAATCGAAAATAATTCACCTTTTTGTGGCAGTTCTTTATGCAGATTTAAAGAAAATCAATGCACTTTCTATTAACAGTTCTCGATGCAACAAAACTACTGCAGGCAACATAATATCCTTTTAGATTCCCGCGGTCGACCCTGTGAGAAACGCTAAGCCGGAAATTTACTTCAGGAAAATGAGTGTTCGGGTAGGCGCCAATTTATTCGGAGTAACCAAATTAGACAATCAAAGGTAGTTACGTTGACTGATCTGTAGATAACTGGTCTAACCGTTTCCGCCGTAACCTTGTGTAAGCCTAGTAAAATCTACGAAATGGGTAAACATTTAGACAAGTTTAAATAAAGTATATCTTAGAAAGACTAAAAATAACCGTTGCTGGAATTCCCCTTATCACTGTTAGTTAGAAGCGGCTGAGATAATTTATGAAAACAGTTCACTGGCTTTGACGTGCAGCAGTATTTTCTCGACCGCGTGAAACGATCGGGGGAAAGCTAGGTGTTTGGAAAATTCAAAAGCACGCGCCAACTCTACTCAACTGAACCAAGAAAGTGATTAATAACAGTTGGGTGACCTGTAACTCGTACTGTTCATTGTTTGTTCTCGTAACTGTATACAATTACGGTGGAATTATGCCTTCAAAAAGTGAAATCGACCGTAATGCTTACAAACCTCTATATACAGGAACATACATGTTATGGTGCAAGCTAACGCACATTGTCTTGCAGTAAGTGATCTTTGCAAATTTTACAGAATGTCTTCCGTTCTGATTGTGATTAACTCCACAAAGGTTGTAGATATTTCATGAACAGCTTTGTGTAATTAAAATATTCAGAACTTTTTTCATTCTCACACTTTTTTACGGAAACTTATTTTTCGGGTCCCATTTAAACTCAACAAATCAAAAAACTGCTATATTTTCCCGTTGAATAACAGTATAAAACGTTTTGTTTCCTCACGAGAAGTTCAGCATTTCAATCTAAAACAGCTTCGTATAAAAAGTAAGTGTCAATGACTATCTTAAACAGCGGGATTAAAAATTGATATTATTCATCACTAAAGTAGGCATCTTTTCATAAAACTTGTAATTCCTCATATTAACAGTACGTGTTACGTCTAATCTAAAGGAGATAAGCAGAAACTGCAACGTTATACTGAGATAAATTAGTTCGGTAGTCATGAATAGATTTATGAGTCACTGCCAAAGATTTACTGGAATGCCACCAGATGAATTCGGTCACTTTGATGACGTCCGATTTGAATGCGAAATTATCCATGTTTCGTTATGTACATACTGGCAAGTGTTACAGTATTGACAGCATAATTCTGATTGGATCAAATAGTTAATCGGAATGTCCCGATGCCAATAAGTGGGAAAGATACTTGTACCTTAAAGGCATTACTCATCTTGCCATAAAACGTGTTCTCTGTACCGTTTCAAACATTTGCCTGTAAAATAATCTATACGTATGTGATTGTTAAGACATACCGATAAGCAGTCGCCAGAAACGAAAAATGAAGAGGATAACCAGAGTTTGTAGACGTTATTAAGATACATATGTAAGTTATTCTTGTGTAATGTGCGGCTTTCTCGCAGCTGCATATTTAAGTGGACAATCGATCACCGCAAAAACCTTTTCCGTGACTTGTTTGCTGCAACTGGTTAACGAACAGCATTTGTCCTACGATTGTTTTGGGCAACTATACTAAAAAACGAACAAATCACATTCCGATCTTTTACTTTATCTAATGTGCTCAGAGCAAACGCAAGGTGAGTGCCCTCGAACACTGTTCGGGAAACAATCTTGTTTATACTATAAGGGACTTGATATTGCCATTGTCAGTATGCTGCAATCAATCGCTTGAGTTTACTTTCTAATACTAAACAGTCAAGCTATAAATCTTGTAACTGTTCTCTCTATGGCCAGGTAGTCGTGCAAGTTTAGTAATACGAGTCGTTCACTCGCTAGTTACGGATTGCCATCAGATAACTTATGCACCAGATTTTGCTCTGCAAACTTAATGTTGCTCCAGTATAGTGTGAACAAGATTTGAATATTTTCGTCAGCCGTTTCAGATTAACTTTGAGAAGGATATGAATTTATTGCAAAGTGTGTTTTATGTACATAACGTAGACGCGTTACTATATTCTGTTAATTCCAGCAAGGAATTGCCACAAAATACCGAGCTAACTTGGGACGGCACCTTTTGGCATTAACATACACAGGCCAATATCGAACAAGACTTTTGTGCCCCTAAGAAAAATTTATTGTCCTTTTTGCATTCTAACTATACGTTTCAGTTTGAGTTGTTGTTAACTTTATATCGTTGAAGAATTACTAACCGGTGCATATCGTTCTGTGATAGATTCAAATCAACCACGCACCTGTGACTGGCTGTCATCCTTCCACGCAGTGAAAGTCTAACAAGTCTGACAAGTTTGGGTTAGAGTAACATCAAGCACACTGGGGGTCAAACTCCAGACAATTGTCACTCAAATCACGGGTCATATATAAAGGGTTTGTGTGAGAATATAGCAGTCAGTTTGCTGGGCTACTCATAATCTTGTAAGGAAGGCTGGATTTGATCCGCAGTTTTGGCTGACCAGCAAGTTACCAAGCACCTACCGTGGAGTCATCAACAGCTAGTGGGTGTTTTGCGACACATTACTGGGTAGATGACTGACAAAGGTGGAACTCTGGCTTGTGTACACTCGCTGTGAGATCGATTCCACAATGTGTGTAGCGCTTACAAGAAATATTTCGACCAAAGTTGTTGCAAACTGATTTTTAGATGGTCGCTGGGACTAAATGTATTCAGAACCATTCATATTTTTGAATCCATTAGCTAGTGTAAAATTTTCAAGGTGAGGTATATTGACAGGTTTGCAAACCCATACGGGGACTTCATTTCCTGAGTAGCAATAAACATATCCACTCTACTCAACTACCAAATAACCTTCTCATAAAGGAGCTTCATCGGTTTATCTTGTTTACATCATTTCGGGTTGATTTTATTTAAAACCAATTACTAAGGGTCCCTCGTTAAATATTTACAAAACTTTGGAATAGAGCATGTCGCGTTAAATAGAACGCGCACAAGTGGCGGCTAGTGTACACAGTTTAACGCGATTGATGTTTCTGTGTGTCACACTTGACGTTCAAAAATAAGTAGCACTGTAGGTTTCACACCCTAAATATCTACGTCTGTTGATAAGCTTCTCTGACAGGAAAGACACCCCCTCTTAAGTTAGGCTGGCAGCACCTATACGGTTACATCATTTGAACTTACCTTGAAATATAAGCACTGCTTTGTTAGTGGGATTTCGATTACAGCACTCCTGAGGAAGGCCACCCGAGGTGGTTGAAACGTAGAGTATTACAGCTTGCTCATAACGTTGTGTTATTCTCAATCCATTTATCAATAACATGTTAAACACGACGCCCAAACTGTTCGACTTCATTCGTACAAAATTTGGTGCGGATATCTTGCAAAAGCACTGTTTGTTTTGTGATAAAATGTTTTCAGTGGGTTTTCTGAAGCAGATCACCAAATCTTCTGCCAGTGAGCAATAAAATCAATTAGTCACTGCAAATCGTGCACTCATCGCTCCTTCGGACGCGTCCTGTTTCATCACAGTTGGCAAGTAATAACAATGAGCGTGGAAATTAATTGTCAAATTCTTGAACTTATAATAACTTGGAATATTTTCAGGTAGCATGCAAATAAGATGTAACTTTTGGGAATGTTGGCTTTTCTGCAACAGTGGCTCCCTCACAAATGCTGGAACTGTTTGTGTAATTTTTTTCTGTTAACCGGATGATAATATTTTCAACATTTTCAAGAAGGGTTGTTTAAATTACTGTGTACGTCAATGTACAAAATTCGCTGGTGATCTATCCGATTTCTGATATCTGCAGTTTTGGGGTGAACTTGTGAAAGCTACGAGTACACACTGCATCTTTGTAAGTATAAAAGCGAATGAATGGGTCTGAGTACAAGACGTTAGCCACTGCAGTTGAGAATTACGTAGGTAACGTGCTGATGTAGTGGAACATGAAGCGTGGTCCAGCATTGTTCACCATGATTAACTAACAGGAGAAGTTCCGCTCTTTGTGTAAACCTCCTGTTAAATAATCCTCTAATCAACAGAATGCCAATTTTTGAAGAAAGACCTGTAGATGATTGACGTTGATGAAAAAAGGTTTTCACAACAAACTTTTTAAGATTGAGTGAATGATCTAGTTAGCGACTACCCAACATTCCAGGTATTTTCATTACAAGTAGTTCAGGAGTTTATTTTGATTCGATACCATGCAA
The DNA here is from genome assembly GCA_014338405.1 of Paragonimus skrjabini miyazakii. Lineage (NCBI taxonomy): Eukaryota > Metazoa > Platyhelminthes > Trematoda > Plagiorchiida > Troglotrematidae > Paragonimus > Paragonimus skrjabini miyazakii. The sequence goes on along the minus strand of JTDE01000454.1, from coordinate 28,362 downwards.
CTGTATAAAGGTTTCTGAATAACCTAGCCGATGAGCAGTGTTAACTACACGTCGACGGATTCTTACCGAACCGTTGATCTATTAAGCTAGATAATCAGCCTTTATCATATCGTACCAGAAATTGAGCGGTGACTACAGTAACTAGGTGTGTAGAAACTTATTAAAGTTGTACAGTCACTAACTTTCGCTTAAGATTAGACTGTGCATTTAGACGAATCTGAAGAAAGTGAACCACAAGTGTGCTTTAGTGCGAATGCTTTGCGTCCCAGAACTATGTAATATCTTGAAGTTGTTGCCGTACAATATGTTGCTACTCGAACTCAAATCTCATTTGAATATTTTTAATTTCACCTAGCCCAGTGATCGCGTTTCTTAGTTTAACTGCTAGGGTTCTTGACTGTAGTGGCATAGAACATGAGACATAAATTAAACTATACAGGATTCACATATTCTTCACTGTTGTTTATACTACCAATTCTGATCGAAGCATGTCATCCGCTCGCAAAAATAAGTGGAAAATTTCATTGTCTAAAATTGAAACTCCGACTAGATATTTGTGATTCTCGATCATACGCAGGCTCAGTCAAACTGATTACAAAAAGCAAATGAGCGACTGAATGTATAACCGTTCAGCTTAAACTAGGTAGTTATATCGTAAATTATTTGAGACAATTTGTTCGCAGTAGCCGCTTCAACAACTCTAAGAATCATGTAGCAATCTGTCGGCATTCCTTTTAAATTTATTTGTCGGAAACCTGAAATACTTAGATTTACAAATCAGATAAATAAGGGCAAGTGATAACTAGCCACAGTTGTAATATGTATTTTGTAACCAGGTCTACGGTAACCTGATAAGTTTTGTGAAAGAAAACCTGCCGATAAATTTGGGTGAGCATTGTTTCTTGATAGCCAATAACTTCACTTTCTGGGTGTATCGGTGTGATGAGTGAACTAACTAAGTTATACTTGTGTGCTGATGTCATGGGATATTTAGATCTATATGACATGGGATTTTGACCAGCCTGTTCACCAAATTGAGGCTGGCTCGTTATCAGTTGTTTCAACTATTTGGTTTTGTGTTTAACCATTTTCTGAAGTGGCTGTCTACCTGGTCTGCCTAGCAAGTCGTCATTTTCACCGCATGTAAACTGATGCATAACGCAGGAGACAGAATAGCTGGACAAACTGCTTTCACGATTATGTAAAACTATCGTGGTTTTTGGCAGAAGCGCAATTTTGCAGCTACAGACGATTGAACTGGAGAAGCTTTCGACTCGTCTATAATGTCGCGCCGCGAATGGACCACCTTTAATTGCAAACAATTCTTTCCAATCAGCTAAAACCAATCGATAAAAAAATGTTCAATGGAAAGATACTCTCAAAATGCACTGTTTGTTCGATCCTGTGATTGTGACCTTATCATGGTCCGTCCAACAAAACATGAACTTCTGGCTATCTAAGATGAATCTCAACCCCAAGTATCTATTAAGAAGACACGTTTTTTCCAGTAGAGGTGCTTTACCCTAAAACTGATAACAAGATACCGCATGCCGTCCAATCGATATGAATTGGAGACAGAAAACAAGACAGGGTAACTTTGTCAGAACAGTCAACTTGAGGAGAAACGCGTGGATAGTTTATAGGTCCCCACAAAAATAATAGCGGTAATTCAAGTTAATATCAGCCCTGTAAAAGGAAGTACACTATCTAATGACCTTATCATGTAACATGCAGTATCGAGTAGATAGTCATCGTATGCTAATGAAGATAAGAACTGGAATTCAGAAGTACAAATGTACTACTGATTACCCAAAACCTCAGAGCAGACTAAAGGTTTATCTTGAATCAAACCTTTGAAATGCTTTAGCGCGATATTTAACCGTAATCGGGTACAGCTGCAAGCAATTAGAAGGTTGCAACATTAGCATAGCACATCTTACGACGCATGGCTTGAAACCGATGCTCCGGGACTGGCTTAATCCTCATTTGGATTTCTCGGAGGGGATCAACAGAATGGTAGCTGAACTGATCGAACGCAACATAAAACGTAAATCGCACTGTAGATTTCGCCTCGGAAGCTCTTTATAGCCCGTTTTTGACATTTTATCTGCAGCACATCACTGATTTAAATGCTTTTTACAAACTCCTTTGGTTTATTTTTTGAATATTTTGAGATTCATGCCAGATCATCAAAGCCGTCGAGCTAATTTTTGTTCCTACTTTATCAAGGTAATTATTTCCAAGCATTTCAAAATTGTGGGCCATTGACCTACATGAGCTAATTTTATCCTTCTTATGCCTTCCACAATCAGTCGTCCAGCATCCACCAGGTTCACTTACAAATTCTTATTTGACTGCAGTGTTGTCTACAGTTCTCCTCTATCTAACGCAATTTCCAGTTAATAGTGAACTAATCACGTGTTGATTAGCTACTAGAGTAACCCAACTTCACTTCGCCTTTAGTTTCTTCCGGACTCCGTGGGCGCTTATTTGGAGACGGAATTCCGGATATGATTAACACGAGTTGTTGCTTCAAGTCGCCGACCTCTTACTTAGATCTGTTAAATTCTTATAAACGTTAGATTGTCTTTGACTGATCTGGGTAGTAGAGTGCCGCTACACCTGTACTTTTACGAATAGAGAAGGGCTTAACACCTACCTTTCCCGTCCTTCAATCGTAATCCAATTCAGGAGTATGAAGATTTTCCACAAAGGATTCATTCTAAAATGGTGTCTTTCCCTGAAGACTTTTAATGTCAAGTTTAGTCTGGTCCGATACAATTTTCAGGATGTCTATTCTTGGAGGTACTTGGTTGATTTAAACCTCCGAAAGGTACGTACTGTACGGTTGTGACAGTTATGTTTCTCCATTAGAGGTGCTTAATGTAAATACTGGTATAACTTGTAAAAGTGTCCCGTGATAGTGACCTGTTTCGATTGTGGGTCCTTTTCAGAAGCACACCGCAAAGTTCTAATATACCAAATGACTTCAACTTGCCGGGAGCGTTATATGTCCTTTAAAGTCTTTCACAGTAGTGAACTGTTAGCTACCCGCAAAAGTATTTTTATCATGCGTCACTCTGATCAACAACCCTAGTGAAGACTGACAATGAAACGTCCAAAACGTTTAAGTGAATTATTGGATGTACAATCACTTTTCATGTGATACTGTGATCATGGAAAAAGGCAATACTATAAAATTAGAAGACTACCGCCAGTTCAAATCTATTTGGGCATTCCGTGGATAAGCAAAAGGAAATCAAATACGAAAATTGTTAGACCTGAATTGATCTAGTGAGTTTGAAAAACTGTCCAATCACTTGATCGGAAAATGTCGCCAACTGCAAAACTTCTACTTTCTGAATTCGCCGACTGTTTCCATCCTCTTAATCGCTGAGTACTCGATAAGAACGTATTTTTGCACGGGTTGCGTGTTGTCAAGTGGTAAAACCTATGTTCTTCTTCGTTAGTTGATTGTGTGTCCACTCAAATTCAAGCAGTCAGAATCTTTTTCTTGAAGCAATGCACGCAGATAAACGACAGACGTCAGGTGGAAATTTTTTATGCGTGCTTATATGATTGAACCTTTCGTCATTCGGTTTTTATTAAAACTCCAAGATAACATCAGTATTCATCATGAAATATAAATATTACGGGCAGAAACTTGCTCATTTTTTTAATAGCAGAAAGAAAAATATTACAGTTTCTTTTAACCGTTCATCCGCTATTTCATAGGCTGTTGTTCTTTGAAGTAGTCCATCGATAGCTCGTGTTACTTTCGCGGTTCGTTACGATCTACACATTATCAATAGTAAACATAGTTTAGCAGCGGAGACTACGCACCTCGGTAAGCAAACCAGCAGAGGCTCCACAAATGTGTGATAAAAATTTGGCGAGTTGCTTTACTATTGATGAGCAGAAGTGGCGCTGAACAGAGGGCTCATATTACTGTAGATCACTCCAACTTGCAGTCAGTGTAGTGAATCGTTGACCCCACAACGGTGATGAGGCAAGGAGAAACGGGTCAGAGGGAAGCATGAGAATTCAGTCACTCTATGAGTAGTTTCTTTGTTTAGACTTTTCTCATGAAAAATGTGGTAAATTTGATTGCATGGGACAGTTTTCAACACGACATGCTGACGTTTTTATGTGGGAAGTTCATTGGAAATAGCCTAAACGATACATCCTCCAGAAACCACTTAACTAATCAACGGCACGATACCAAGTGCAGCTGAAGCGAGCAAGTCACAAAAAACAAAACACATCCTGAGAACCGGTGTTTGCCTTTAAACACAAGATCGAAGTTATACTTGTGCAATTTCTTCCAGTTTTATGGCTAATTTTGGTCCCAGCTGTATACAGGATAAATTGAAAGCTTACTGCTGAATGAAAGTATGTCACGATTTACAAAAAATATTGAAATACCTCCGTTCGTATTTGCTATTTATCCTGGGGAACAACATGGATCAACTAACGTTGTGTGCACGAAAACGACACAGTTTCGTGAAATTACTTGGGGTTTCATAATCGACACTTGGTCGAACGAAGTACGCAGTTGAAAATACTCGGGAGTAGTTGAGTTTATTTGTTGCTAAACGTTGAACATCTTTCCCTGTCTACGGCAGGATTATTGTCTAAATTTATCGGAATGCATACCTCGTTTTTTGTGGGGTAGAATGAGCGTAACACAGAGTCGGTTGTGACTGAGGCTTTAATAACACAAATGTATTCATGCACCGTAATCCTGTGTGGGCGCAGTTGTCAACAAGCTTTTCTCGAAAGAACTAACACTAAAGATGTCCTTCAGGTTAGAACCAAAGTAACTTTTAGGGATCTGTTTAACCAAATAGAAAACGGTGGTTAATGTTCAAAAGGGCTGTTAGAAACAGTCAGTTCAGATATACAAGCTACAGACAAATGTGGAATTTGTTTAGTTAGTCGAAATCCAAAATTTCATCTAAGCTCCAAAAGTGTCACACAACAAACAGATTTTCTTGATTTTCCATCGTTTGGTTAGGAGAAAAATTCATCAAATATCATCAACAGTTCCTAGAACGTGACGAATTTGCGTTCGACTATGAGGTCATTTGTCTGTATGGGTTAAGATGTGAAAGGAATGTGGAACATTCGATGTCGGAGGACTTATCTAATCGACCTGAATTTGTGAACAAAATGCTATTCTGATGGCTATCGATTCAGTCGTTCTCATAGTCCCTCCTATGTCTGCCACTGGTTAGATTTATACGGAAAAAACCAATGGTTGCTCACGACAGTGGGTGACATGATTACATTAGTGGATGGTTCCCACTTGTCCAGATATAAGCCAAATGGTGTTTGCTAGAACGTTTTTGGCTGGTCGATATTTTCCTCATTGTAAAAGCAGCAGGTGAAGGATTAAACATAAGGGGGTACATTGATTGCTACTGAGAATAACTATAACGGTGATGATCACAGTCAAACGGCTCATCAGTGAAGTTAGTGGGAACATACGTTCTTGCTACAGATGTTAGTGGCAGCTCACCCTGTCTTCGCCCTGGTTCTCTTTACACAATTCTGAGATAAACCTAGAAACTAGTTTTGTGATAAGCCTTGATGTTGTAGCCTTACCTAACTGTTGTTCAACCTTTACCATTTTCAACTAAAGAAGAATTTTTACTGCAACACACGGACACAACTCACAGATCGGTGATTACTAGGAGTAGTAGCAACACAAGCTGCGAAGTTCATCGGACGGGGATGAATAAAAGAGTAATTTTTAACTGGAAATATCGTTGTAACACTATTCATATATCCTAAATCCATGATATGCTTGTTAGATTTTCCTTTCCCTTTGAGTCAGTACAACAACGTTGTGGTGTTTGAGTTGTGAATGGCCACACTTGCTCAAATGTCAAGTTGTCTTTGTAAGTAAAATGCACTGCGTAGATGGATTTTGGCGATTTATCAACGAACTTTTCAATGTTGTTGTTGACAACCAAGTCCTGTTGTCCATAATAATTGATTAGGCTCAACAGTAAGTTCCTTAATTGCAGTTAATTCGTCCAGTTCACACTGTTTTGCAGCTTTGTTGAAATCGTGTGCTTTCGGCACAAAATAAGTGTCCACCTATTGCAAACAGTTTGCATTGAAACTATTCTCTACACATCACTATAAGCGGCATATTTTACGAACGCTGATTTATGTTTGACGGTACTCTGTTTACAGCAAACAAACCTCTCAACAGGATGGTTGGTAACGACGATATTTAATAGAAATCGAGTATCACAAAAGGGAGAGTTTTAAATGAATTAGTGTTGAATACAAAAATGTTAGCACTCCATTATAAATGTGGATTCCAGAAATAGGGGAAAACCAAATTTTGTTTGAAGCACCGCATAAAACTGGTCTCTCAGAGTTAAACTGTTCATCAGCTTCAGTAAAACAAATTTTTGCCCAACACAATAGGTTGTTTTAAAGAACGATTCTTTTCAATCAAGAAACAGCAGTTCACAGACATTTACAGCGTCCTAAATGGCCAGAAATTGATCACCATTTACAAAGTGACCGGTACCTAAATTCCCGTCATCAGTTTCTACAACGATGATGAGTGGCTGCTACTTTCTGGTCGACCTAAGCCCATGATGAATAAGTTGAAACATCCACAGAAAGTTAAGTTGTGACCTACTGAACACTTTTATCGCCAAACATAATAAACATTTGATCGTTAAAATGGTACTCTTTCTCGTACTGTGATAACTTCGTCTCATTTCTACGGATAGTATTGTGATTACATTTGCCCGAGTGTAAATCTCTTGTTCATTTCAAGTCGTTGTACTTGTGCAGTCCTACCTAATACGTAGCACCCTGAAGTGCAATTTTCTTGCCTATCTTCCGATTCGTTTGAATTTCTACCTGTGATTCTGTTATTAGTGAATTATAGAATAGACGGTGCCTGTAACCGATTTTGGTTTAATCTTTTAATGAAGTGCCTCGGACTAAGACCTTGGTGCTCAGACTGTTGCAATTCTGGTCGAAAAATTCAGAGATGGACACAAACGCAACAACTCCTTAGATGAAATCATTATGTTTGGGTGATCCGACAAATGATATGAAACGTAGCCCCCAATGCATCTTGCCTACTGTCTTCAATTCACGGGTGGACACAAAAAGTGAGTGAAAAATCTCCTGTCTAATCAGATAAATGCATTACCTGTGCCCGTATTTGTAACAGTAGATCACACTGCCGACCGGATTGACCCCTACAGTGTTGCCGTGTAACGTCTGCTTTAAACATTCGGAAGCTGACATGCAATTTCAGTGGATTAAGCACTTGAACGAGCTTATGAGCTGTGGTTAAATGCTATACTGCCTACATTTTGGAGTAACCAGAGTGGATCACACGCTCCATATTTTCCACAACCCCAGATAGCTAATGCAGGTGATATGGTTACTTCAGGAAAGCGTGATCCTAGTTCAAATCCCCGTCGTGATAATGATATACCCCACCGACGAACTCTGGCAAGAGGGAAGCCCCAGTACAGTCTTTCTACCAAAAAAACCGGTCAAAATATCCCTTGGACTGAGAAAGCAGCAACCATTGTTAAATGCAGCCCAACTTTTATAATTCAAAACCCCTCAATACCTATCAGATCTCTATTTTTTGTTCACTTATTATAACATGCAAACCGGCCGTCTACACGCCGGTTGTCCGTTACGTTTACGGACCAACTCTGGGGCAATGTGGAAACAGCGTTCTTCCGAAGTAGGGGTTCCAACAAGAGTCCTGTAAAAGGATACAACAAGAAACAAGCATGAGCCTAAAGCCAAGTAAGCCATGCATACGACTTACACAAACGACAACTAAAACGACGTCAACAACACAGCAGCACGCCCCGTTACAGAATTCAAATTCAAACTGTACGCGCTTGCTGGTTTCGACCGCACGTTACACTTATAAAAGGTCGATATCAAGGTCATTTTCGTAAAGACTACCCTAATAGATAAGCGGTTTCAAGACTTGCCTGCTTGTTGATTGCCTTACTGACATGCTCCCTTGCTCGCTCGTTGATTACCTAACTGACTAGCGAACTGAACATAAAGAACAATCTAGCAACGGGCTCAGCGATCAACTTGCTAGTCAGTCTGTGGGCCAGTTAATCCAGCAGTCAATCGACCAGTAAATCAGCCAGCAAATTTGTAGCTCATTGCGCATAAGAATGACTGTTTAAGCGGTTGATGAGTCAGTTGAATTTGTAGTCACTCATGCTTACTATGTAAATCTTACCTGATTCAAACCATACAGTGTTGTCATGCGAATCACCCGCTGTAGTTGCATAGCCATTGTATTACTGTACTTGAGAAGCAGTAATTGTTCTGCTGCACACTGAAAGATTTTTTGGCATCCAAACTGAAATATTTACCCTCAAATGAACGCAAAACCTCCTAATTGATTCGCTGTGTTTGACTTTTTCAGACTTTCTCAATACACTAGAAAAAGTTCATTCTAAACAGCCCATTTTCATAAAATTTGCGATTCATCCCATCGTTGATTGCGCATGACAATCCTAATTTATTCAATAATAACAATATTGCATGATTTTGTTCTCAGTGCATCATATGACATAACACTATTAGGTCTGGACGGTGCTGTTTATTGTTCGTCTGGACTTTAAATGTTTGTTTACTTCGGTTTATCCAACAGATGCACTGATTTCAACGAGAGTGAGCCTGACGGGATTAAGTGCCAAAGAGCAAAGATGAAATTACAACTGCCGTTAACAATGGCAATTAGCTGGACGTAAACGGAGTTTACAGATATAAACGGACTTGGTCAAATTTAGGTGTCTTTATAATTTTTCGGAAATGCATCATCGATGAAAAATACCCATCAGTGATCTTGTGATTTACCACAATTGTAGACAAGATAGTAACAATTGTGTTCCCTTAATAATACTGAAATATTGGTAAACTCTTAACTTTCTTGAAAACAGACTCAGCTGTCTGATGGTCATAGGTACTCTTTACTAAAATGAAAGAATGAGACACATTTCAATGTACGGTTCCGCTAGTCTATCAAATCTTCAATAAAAGGAAGCTGTGACGTTAAACTGGAATATCAACTGAACCAATTAGAGTGAAGTCACTTAAATGGCCAATCAGTTGACAGCAATCTGACTCCACACCACATTCACTCGGTGTTTGAAAAGTTCACGCTGGCTATAGATCAATCAACTTTGAGATCAAAAAGTGCACAAAGTTCAGAGAAGCCTCTTCGGACTGTGTTATCTTGAGTCAAGTAACCCAAGCCAGATGGCCTTGTTAATGAAATATGCTTCTGAGTGGGCGGTCCCTGATGGGTTATCTGGCATGAGGTAGACATTTCAAAAGGTTTGATTTTCGTGTTACCAAGCGACAGTTCCTTTATTCGCTTCTTTGTCTATTTGTGGGTTGATCAAAGTAGGTTGCACTTCCGGGTTAGCTGTACTGTCAAAAACTAAACTGTGCCCCATTAGAACACGGCAGGAAACTAGCTGACCATTTGCTTCACAAAACAGCGGTTAGGTCCATTCCTTTAATATCAAGATTGTGTGCAAGTTTATTGGTTCTCAGGGAACCGGAAATAGTTTGGCCATGGTGTTCCTGATTCTATGTTCTTTTATTTAAAGCAATTTTTCCATTTATGAACTTGAATAAGGCAATGAGAAGACCTAAATCATGTGATGTTCCCCGAAGTGACATTTCGTACATTCTGTTCACACATGGACATGTAACCAATTTTAACCATTACGATAAGGTTCCATAGAGCAGAAATAATGGCTTGGGGGATTAGACAGACAGACATGGAAATGAAGATTAAACAAATGGGGATGCTGACTACCAAGGCAGCCGCAGCGTCAACAGAAATTGTTTTTGGACACGCAGGAGGGATTATAACGTCTGATATCCAAAGCCTCAGTAAACTGGAGGATACGTTTCCGGTGACTTCGAAAAATCACAGAGAATGCGTCACAAACCTTGACTCTGTGTCCTGTTTGGATTATATGTTTCCCTATTGATGATGCCGGGTGCCGTCCGTTGGCCTCTATGCACGTGCCTGGCGTTTCTAGTGGTGTTTCCAGCCACTTGGAAACATGCTGCTTGATACGAGAAGCCAGCTGACGGTTTGTCCTCCCTATGTAATCCATACTGCAACTACATGGATATTTTTTATAAACAATGGGATGTGACAGACGTAGGCTGTTTGTCCGTAGCCGAGGATACTGGTAAGGCCTTGGTTCGCTGTATTATACATATTTTTACAGCGTTATAGGATCTGGATCCAGCAGCTGTTGGACGTCTTTTTGTCATTACTGACCAGCCATCCTCTAGAAACGGGAGTTCTAAGTATACCGTCTTCTTTGGTACCGTTGTTTCTGGTATCCTTGGGAAAATTACACTGCTATATTTCTTGATAAATTGCTAGGGGTACCCGTTGGCCAGTAGCGTATCTGTGAGTGTGCTTAATTCTTGTGGTAGATTATCATCTGTGCACAGCCTCCGTGCTGTGTGAAAAAATGTTCTCTTATATTGCACTGGACAGAAGCTTTCAAAATATATATACTGTCCTGTCCAGGTTGGCTTTCTGTAAATATATATTTCTATGTTTAATCTTCATTTCCCTGTCTGTCTGTCTAATCCATTAAGCCGTTATTTCCGCCCTATGGAACCTTATCTTAATGCATAAAATTAGTTACATGTCCATGTACGAAATGTTACTCCGGAGAACATCACATGGTTTAGGTCTTCTCATTGCCTTATTCATGTTCTTTTACTGTTAGAACAAACCTCGTTGATCGTCCACAAGGTAGATTGCAGTATGTCCGTGTAACAACTGATTTCGTAAGTCGTACGCATTGCCTCAAGGGTGACAGTGGGTACTTATGCCTAAGATGGACTGGTATTAGCAAATTTCATTGGTGGTCTACCGAAACAGCATGCTACTAATAACTATCCAATGGTTAACAGAGATACACTACTTTCAACCACATGATTTGTGGTTTAGGGATTCCTCAACAAGTCAGTTGTTTTAACTGCACTGTAAAGTCCCGATCACTGTATGAACTGAGCAAAGTTTATATTAAGACGGCAAGAAGACATACATTGCGAGATGCATGCATTTTGTATATTCGCATTTCGGTTACGCAATTAGACCATGAACGAAATGACGGAGTCAACCACATAACCTGTTGCGATTGAGGGTTTCCTGATCGGAGACGCCAGAATCTGTTCGAGGGCTGGCATACTGGCCCACGTTGAGTCAGTGTTTACACCAGGGACTTGGAGATATGCTCCACCTACATCTGTCGTAAATTTCGGTCCGTTCTGTCAATGTATGAGTCACCGCAACTGCAAGTGAACTGATAAATAACATGAGAGGCCGAGTCTTCCGAAAGAGAACGATCGGGGCAGTGAAGACTCAACCTGCGGGTGGAAAGCATCGAGCACAATTCCGCAGTGGGATATATGCGATCAGTGGTTGATTTCAACTGTCGACTTACATCGGCAATATTGTGGTCATCTGTGTAAGCAGAGGTGATAAAAACCTGCTTCTTCGATACTGATTGTGTTTGGAGGGTAGCCACTCGTTCCTTGCAATGAATTTCAATAAATGTGGCCGGATATCCACTAGCAAGCAGAACATTTTTCAAGATCTCCTCTTCAAACTTTAGGTCGTCGGCTGTGCATACTATCATTGCTCGGCGAAAAATGGTTCGCACTGAACTACATTGTAAGCCACGGACAAAAATGAGGAGAAATTTAGGTACTGCCCATTTCCTGTGGCTTTTCGACAAACAGACCTAATAAGTGTACTGTCTAAACGCCTAGAAATAAGAACGTCTAAGAATGGTAGTGAGTTATCTAACTCTTGTTTCTGCGTTACACGGAGATTTCAATGAGTGGAAGCAAAATTATGTAAAAGAGTGATGAAATAATCGGTGAATATTAGAATGTCATCGACATACCGCTTATAAAACAAAGAACGGTCAATATAATCCGATAGTCCTTGTTCGACCATTCCAGGGCTCGACGGGCTCTCTATTGCTATACCACCAACTTGCTTATAAGCACATTCATCGAACTCAAACCGAATGTTTATCGTACACATAAGAATCAATTCTTCAAGGTAGTCGACAGAAATGGGAAAAGAAATATGAATCAGAACAAAATTACATAAATGCTCAACTGATTCATGTAATGGAACGTTTGTGCACAGTGAGTCAGAGTCAGTTGAGTTCAACTTTTGTGCGGAACTCACCGAAATTTTCTCCAAAATGTCACATAACTCAAAAGAATCCTTCATGAAACTAGAGCTGATGGTTATGCGGATGTTGGCGTCCTCCAAGGCATTGTTGATCAAGCGTCACGCACTGGCTCTTTGCTGGCAGAAGGTGCTGACGCAATCAGTTTCGTAGCAATGAATCCTGATTGCTCCAATGTGTTGCTCGTTCGTGTTATTGCTGTCAAGCTAAGCGCTTAACCTATATAGCTGAATGTTTCATGCAATCGACTGATGGGAATAAACGAAATGGTTCCATCTCGCAATGTATGTCTTCTTGCCGTCATAATGAACTGGATAAAGGGAACTCAATGTTTCAAAGTTTATATTGCAAGGTCTGTTTTTGAAGTGATCGGAAAAGGAACAGTTCCCAGTAAAGTTGTCAATTAACTTTTAGGCACGACGACTTGACCACGTTTTTCAGCAGGTCAATGAAGCAGTGGTTAACACAGTTGTATCAAGAGAACGTAGACCTAAGTGCACATTCTGATCGCCAAAGAGATAGGCAATACTATAGGACCCTAACAACGAGGAAATTAAGGTCTGGTGCCTCTTTTTAACGAGCGTAGATGAATCGTTTAAATAAACATGAAAGCTGGAATCAAGGCTGAATGCTAGCCGGCTCACACTTACTCAGATATGGGTAGTTTTTAATAGGTTTATGAAACAGCTCCAAAAATCATCGCAAACGCTTGTTAGCTTACCGTGTGCGAGTAGTTTTTCTTCAAATCCCATGCAACCGGGCAAACGAGGCAAGAGAGAAATGTGCATTTCAAAAGATCGGTTGCCGATTTGATGGCATGTTGGCTAGATCGCCAAATAACTTTAGATGCCAACATGTTTCACCTTTCCCCTTCCAATAGGCCACCATTCACAAATAACCAACAATGTCGAGGACAAACCGTCAATTCTGTCGAAAAAGTAAAGCTCATTGTACGCTGGCTGGCTTCGGATGCAACAAAGGATTCCTCGGAATTAAAATGTATTGACGTAATAAAAGTATGCCGGAAGTTGCAGAACTCTGAGAGTATAAACTAGTGAATGATCAAATGTCTAGTGTCGTTTATCATCACAACAGCCAATGGCGTTTAAAATGCATGGACATTAAAGTTATGCCACTGTTTCAGTGGAACTGCAAACTAACGTGAAGGGAAGCGTTTCAGTGTAGAGGGCCATGATGTGTAGAAGCGAAACTGATATAGCTCTCAAGGGATGTTTTCAAACAAAAAATCTGTAAATATTTCGGGGTTCGTCAACAACAGATGAGTGAACTGGATATTCCGGATAATAGACAAGGTATCGTTTATTATGACAGTCCACTGGAATGAGTTTTACAGGTGGTTATTCGGCCACACGGAGCCACGAAGAGCTCCAACAAGAAAAAAAAGGGCTGAGGGAAAAGTTTATGGGGATGCGATAGCTGCAATCAACTATGAGTGGTGTCTGATTTATACTAACCAAAATCTTCTACTACTCATCAGTGCATATAAACTGTTTCATCAGAAGATGACACTCTCCTCTTAGACTACATGAGTTAGACTGGTTACCTCGTGGTCTTGATCAAAACGTGATTGAGAATCTCCGAGACATTCTAACTTGCCGCCCGAATTAAGATACTAGGATGTAAAGCCGCTTGATATAGGCGAGGGACGTTTAAAATCTAGAGGATTAGTTGATATGAATTAAGCCCATGCTCAACCAATTGTGAATAACCAATCAAGATGACGCATTGAGATTTTTAAAAATACCCAATAGGTTCCTTTGGTGAATACCGTATGTGGTTTACAGTTTTGACGCACTCCCTTCTGCGACAGTGGCGTAATACAGAAGCAAACTGCTGTAAGGCAGCGTTTCACTATTACGAAATGTAATGCTTCGTTGCAAATAAAAGTGACCACTGTGTGATTTACGGTTGAAAAGTTTTTGAATAAGGTGGTGGGCGACCATATGTTTATTGTGGTCTTGGTTTATCATTTTGAATGATAACAAACTGACAAATTTGGTGCGGATATCCGACAACAAACTGAGTATCCGCTCTGAATACTAAAATAAACAGGTTCTCCAATTTCGAACACATTTTCCACCTACTTTAGAGTTATAACCGTTATTCATAACAACGGAAGAAAGGGCACATACATCAACATATAGCTTGATCGGTCACCTTCAGGCAGGTTATGTTACGTGGAGTTTAATGGAGTTATCGGTCGAATCCAGTTGCTTGTCCGTCATCTGCTAACGATTTGTTACCTCACGCTGACCAGTTGGCTTGATCGTGCTGGCCGGTCATTGATCCGGTTGACTGGAGTGAAGGGTAGTCCCAATGCCACAACAAGCCGCGTCTTACGAAAGGACAACTTTTGAAATAATACGGTAACCTCCGTAGTGTATGGTGTTCTTGGACAGTCTTTGAGGAGTTGCCTGACACAAAATGGACAGATCTAAAGGCCTGAACACTGCTTACTTCATGTTCCGTATCGGTCAGGTGAACCAAGATAGCACAGTTGACCGATCATGTTTCCGTGTTTCACCTAACACAATTGATGGTTCCATAATTGTTTCGAAGGCTGAGCTGACACTGGACCGACGTAACTTGCTCCACAGAAGCGAATGAAGAAATTGTGATAAATAGCCCAGATCAGTACTGAGGGTTTGTCTTCGTTGTGAAACCGGGGATTTGAAGTGTTAGTTGCGGAGTCCATCTGTGGCATAGGTACAAGTGATTGTCTGATTGAGCCCGTGTGTTAACCAATCCACCACACGCTATAATCTGTTAACTGTGCTTGTAGAATCACGGGTTGTTTTTCTATTATGTATTAGGCGAATCGTTACATTACATTTGTGAACCTTTGATGATGCGTTGGTGCAGAATATAGCGGAACTGTGCAGTCGTGATTTCCCACAAGTCGCTACGAATATGATCGTTTTGTCCTTCAGAAACGTGGTTAGTTTCATTGTGTTTGGAAGCTACTACGTTCAGAAACTGAATTTCCTAATAGTAGACCACAGTAAGTTTCGCGGATTCATCAACTCAAAAGACAGGTTCGCTCATGCTGAACTTCTTAAGTGACCGAAGGATGAAGTTCTTAAGTCCACGACCACTTACAAGCAACTGCGACCACACTGTTCTATAATACACCCTCGTATGAGTTTTATTAGAAGCTCTTAATATAAGGTTATCCTTAGTTAGTTAGTCACAAGTGACCAACAAGTGAACGCCGATCAAGCATTTCGATAGGTATGTCGCGTGCCATTTAGTCTGTCAGAGGTTGTTCGATTGATAGGAATATGCATTGCAGAGGCTGACAGAATCAGACTGCTTGATTCACTATTACTTCAGCACAAACACGTTTTTTAGTCGTTATGCATATTCTAGTTCCGGATTGACAATACGGATAGCCAACACCACGTTTCAATCAACGGACAGGCTTAACGGATTTATCAAACTGTCGATTTATCGCAGACTGTCGTGAAATTTTTCAGAATGATTAGAAACTGCTGAAACGTACGGTGCTTGTCTGATTGCTGGCTGCTAGCTTGTTAGATTCTGTGACTGCTTATGTTCATCCTTTCTATATTTCTTCTGTCGCACATCTCAAACCATACTTTTCAAATGTCATTTTCATCTGATCCAAACATAACTTATTTGCTGACTATCAGCCTACTATTTGCTGTGCAGTTGCCGTTGATTCATCTATTTGCTACTTATATACCACGTCTATGTCGATCTTCTCTGTGACAGGCGACTTCCTATTCATTGTTTTTTTATCGATTGGATAACCCTCTTTCAGTGTTTTTGAAAAAATATCAATCGTGAATAATTTAGTGGTATCCTTGTCAACCTTCAGAACCATCTGTTGTTCCATATTAACCCACTCAAAATGCCTGATATCCAATGGTCAAACCACTATGTTAACTCACTCCGAATTTGTATTTTAACTGTATAAGGATATAGTGTGTTCAGTGTACCGTTTTTGTTAAATATTCTTTCTGCTTTGGATCCCAAACCTGCATAGCTTTGGGCTGAGTTGGTTATACTATTTAGCATTCACTTGTTACCATGCATCATTCTGCTAACTGGTTCCTACAGTTACGTTTCCCACAGGGAACCTCCGTTGCACGTTGGTACATTTATTTTGCTTCCATTCAACACCATATTACCTCCTTGCCTTCACTACTGTCTTCAACGTTTTATACTCGGACGGGTAAATCAAGTGATTTATTTTAGGACGATCATTCGTTTCGTCCACATGGATCTGTCACACTCAGTAAGAAGTGAGACGTGATCCTATATTGAGTATGAATAAACACACACCACTACTTACTCAGTAGTAACCTGGTTCACACGTATTATAAAAGATCAGTTACCATATTATATATATATATATATATCTGACGTCGGTAATCCTACTCATTCTTTACATGGCTGCATCCTCGTGAGGAGTAATTACTGAAAAGTGAAACTGTCCTTTATGTTATTGCGTTTCATTGTAAATCAATCTATCAAAATTTTAATATTTGATGCCAGGGTACAGATAGTGCTAAACGTGGTTGTGAAAGTGTCACATCATTCTCCATTGAAAGTTCTACATGAGCTCCAAAGAATTTTGCTTAGTTAAGCGTAGAGTGTTCACAGTAAAGATTACTTAACTGCTGCACATTAATGTACGTTCCGGTAACACTACTTTCTTCAGATGGAGAAAGTAGAAATGGAATGAGGGAATTCAGTAAAAGAAAATGACCGACAGCCCCGAGAAAACTTATCGTGATAAAACAGAGCGCTTGAAGACGGCCAACCTGTTGGAAAGCATCATCATTTTTGGAAATCTGCTTCATTGACAGTGGCTGAGGTGTTTATCTTAAGAATTGAGGAAATATTACAAAATGATATAGTTATTATGGAAGAACACGCTTAGTAACAAACCCATGTCTGGGATAAATTTAGAGAGTACTCTAAAGAGTAAAGCATACAATGGTAGTCGTTTCACATTGCTAAAACCTGTGACAACATGGAGTGAACAGGTGAGGTAGTGAAATGAAGTAGGCGTCTGAAGTTTGATAGTGGGAGACCTGGTATTAGTAGCATAATCAGTGGAATGCATGTTGTGGTCAGCAAAGTCACTGTGATACCGCTGTGTCTTAATCTACGAAGACCAAACCTGACGGCATTTAAAAGGAGAAAAATGACATGAAAAGCACGTTCTAATCCAAAAACGTCACCTATCATTTTTCACTGTTTCGCCGGATACTTTTAAATTGTATGGACAAGGTGACTTTCAGTGGTAACAATGGTTTATGACTAACGGTTCTCAAATTAAAATCCGTCTAATTGTCCCTTGCTTGTTAAAATTCAATTCAATGTCATTTTCGATGTTCAGTGGTGTTTAGTGCTGTTACCATTTTGTCAGAAGCTGAACACTTTGGATAAACTCCGGCAATTATCACGTCCTATTCCAAACTCACAAAGGCCGTCACTAAGCATTATGTTAATTAAATTAACTTGCTACTTTCTCAACAACTGACTCCGTCATAGTGAAGAATATGTACCAGAGTTTACTTTACATCCGAAGTCATTTTGTTTAAACTCCTAAAGCCCGTGTCTTTAGTAAGTCTTTATATCAGAAGACCCTTTGGAAACGGTGCCCCATAAGTCATGTCCGATCACCCTTCAGCACGTGTTTGGACAACTATTTTGAAACTGATGAATATGTTAGTGATATACTTGAATATACACCTACAACAAAGGAGATGGCGAATCCGATTAAATCCATACGTTGTTTACAATGAGAAATTTAAGTGTGGTAATTCCATCAATGCCTTTAGGTTTTCTTTCACACGCATCCGAAGGAAAATAGTGAAACTGTGCGTTTTTAAGCAGATATTAAAATTTGAGGCGCGGATTAATCCGTCCAACTGTAATTAACAATTCAGTACATTTTACACTGCTCAGAATTGAAAACAAATCTTTTGACCTCAGAAGTATAGCCCAATTGTCTGACAGAATTTATGAAAGTAGTTGTCATTTTCATCATTCGACATGCTGGAAAAAATTGTGAGTTGTAATGTGAGCATCAAATCAGCTTTACCAGTTAAAAGTAGCGTGCCTTCCATGGTTGTGCTTATTGTTTCGGTTATACTAAATTCAGATGTATGACACTGAACCATTAGCATACAACATAATTGAGACATATGGAAACAAACACACGTCCGTTTCTGTGAATCGTTCTGTACACAGACTAGCTGACTCAACTGAGTGGTCCATTTTGAACTTTGGATAACCATCGAGAGAATAATCTGTCTGGCTGCTTTCTTAACTCAAGTTCATAGTAACATAAACTGGGTATTCCCAGTCGTAATCAAATCAGACAACAAATGAAATCTTTTGAAGTTTGATCTGCATGAATTTATATTAAGAGATTGTGACAACAGTAAACTAGCAAGCAGTCAATTAAATAAATAATTATCTAAGCACTTCCAGTAAGTGATACGTTTTTTTAAATTGATGCGCCGGAACAAAATGATTTTATACTAATGAAAATGGTAAGACCTGTTTTCGTGAAAACGCGCTTTCAGATCAATTTAAGTAGATTTGATTTAATATAATCAAATTTGTGGTGAAATATTTAATTTATGTTTCTCATTTCTTATAGTCCTCTTCGTTTTTCTGATGGAATTCCTGATCACTTGTCTCATAATACAAAATTGGCATAATGACAGTCGGCGTGATGCTAAGTTACATAAGCTTAATGTTAGTTCCACTTCTCTGAATACGGAATATTAATCACTGACTTGTAATTACAGCGGTTGAAAACTTTACAAAAGTAACATATGAGATGTTAGCAAAACTCACTGGAGGAAAACGTTTCCAAAAATGAAAACTGACCAACTGCTTTATGTACAAACTGAGGACATTTGAGATTAGTGCAGGGTGCATACGTAAAAATAAAAAGCACAAAAATGTGAGAGCAAAAGAAAATAAAAGGGAAATAAGTTGGAAAGTTACACTTGTAAGCTGCCACATGCAATGACGGTTTTCGCAACTTGAGAAAAATTGTACGCAAACTACAGCTTACAATTAATATGAATAACGCGGCTATTAATTCAAGTTTTTTCATTAGTAATCGCTGCAAATATTGCGGAAGAATGTCCTGATCGGCGAGTAGGACGCATTCATTACTTAAATGTTAATAAGGGATGTTAGGTGTGAAGGTACCTCTGGTAGTCACTGCATAGATAATGTACCACGCACCTGACTCAAGCTTGTTTTCGTGAGAAGTAACCAGACAATAGTGTGATTTTATACAGAGTTCGGAAATCTTTCAAACAGAGACCTTGGAATGATTTTTCGGACGATCGAACTTATACTAAAATTAACAAATAAACCATTATAATTGTGGCTTTTGGAGCAAGAAACCAGAGCAGCTTAGCATCTGAGGTATTGAGGATACGGGAATGAAATGGAGACCGGCTGGACAATTTTGTGAAGCCCTATTATTATGGAGGAGACCAACTCTAATCGGACAATGAGCACACAAAAATACCAACACAATAGATGAGCTTAAAATGCGGATATTGCTAGCGAATGTTAATCGCGCATAATGACACAGTGTTCCAGGTCGCATGAGGGTAGACGGCTGGGCCGCGTACTGAGGACGCCACCCCGTAGCCCTTCCTACCGAGCAAATTTTGTCGTTACGGCATCCCAAAGACGTAACCAATGAGGTATCCAAATGCGAGCTTGGAATATGAGAACGAAGACACTTGCCAAAAAAATACCGTTTATCACTTGGATTGAGGTCTACGTGACCTACTGACTCGGCGGCTGAAGTCGATAGTCAGGGTAGCGTCTAATTTGGTTCAGAAAAGTGAATTTTGCGGCTTTCCTTTGTTGCACGTGAAGTAGGAAAATTTACTTGCCCAACTAAGTTGCCACAAAGATGACGCGTTAACCACAGTTACAGCTAGGTGCATTGATTTTGATTCGTAGACACCTTAACAACAAGTGGTTGAGTTCAGTTATAGATGATTTGCCAGCACGGTTTCATTAATTTTCAGATTTATTATTTTCGAGTAAAATCTGATTATTTTCTACATAAGCGCATGAGGATTAATTGTGGATGCAAACCACTAATGTATTTGGGTTCGAGGTAAAGCTATTAGAAGAAACAGACAGTTTTGCATGTGAAGAAAAGTTGAAGGGCGATAAAACTGTACACCGCAAAATACATCAGAGCGTTTGAAGTTAGCGACCAAAGAATTCTCCGTTGTCTTTCATAATGTACTTTAGGTTAACTAAAAGAGAATGCTGGGCTTCTTTATCTGACTAGGCAGTTCAAATCAATTAATGTCCATGAATGAACTCTGTTTTAGTTTTACAGTGTGCTGTTCGTTATCATTAACTTTGGGGTAGTTGAAGTAGAGGAGCACAATCTTGGCAGGTTTCAAGCTCTCCAAAGAGATGTCCTAAGAATTATACTTCGTTTAAAATGTGGACGACCAAGTTCTGCTGTAAGTGTGTCTGTCATCAGTTGGTCTTTTTTATACATTCGTTTAATCAACAGTCACGAGTCCTGCATGACACCCTGACGTTTTCTACCGCCTTCTATAATTCCTAGGGAGTGGCTGACCAGCGGAATAGCATTCCGTCAGTATATACATACCTCCTCCCGATGCACACAACCCACACTCAAGGGTTTTTCAGGTGTGCAACAAAGTATAATATTGCTGTACGGACTGATTTGCCCATAGTAAGAGGACATATTCATGTATGCGTACCCACTCTACAAACAAGAATCACCGCGTTTCTTTTTTTTACAAACTCTAATTTTTCGGCCCACAATGCAACCGAAAGCAATATCTATGTTTTATATTTCCACGTAAGCTTCCACGGGAGTCTAAAAGAAAGTGAAAGACTGTCAAATTTGTTCGGCGCAAACTTGATATATATCTGAAGCGCTGCTCTCATGCAGAAAACTGTGAAAGCAGGTTGAAAAAGAACTGCCACTACCTCAACAGGTGAGGTTATGTACTAAAACGACCATAAAAGTCAAAAGGATGATGAACGGCTCTACGTCAAATTCCACAAGGGCTGAGTGTAGTAGCAGATAGAGCCAACAACCCAAATAACAGCAATGAAGTTCGTGAATTCATCCACATCACGTAACTGACCATAAACTGACCTGAGTCGCTGTTGTCATAATTTCAGGCTTTAACATAATTTTGTCTTGGAACATGCTCAGTACACCTGATCTGACAAGTGTTTTTGAAATTTATTCTCACTGCCTTCTCTTGAACGCAGCTGATGAAGTAAATCCAAAAAGAACCTGTGTTCCTTGATAAAAACGGCTTTTGAAAATAAAGATGAAATGAAAAGCAAGCCTCAAAACGAAGACCTAAATTTATTGGTACCCACAGGTGCACAATCCCGAATATCCGGCGGCAATTTGCCTAATACCATTGTGTCACCGCTTGGTCGTTATGATCATATAAACTATTTTTATGTCAATGAATTGGTTTGGTGCCTCCCTTACATTCATTGGATCAGAAATCACTTTATTCTCGTTAAAGTCAAATAGATAGCAAAACGTGTTCACTAGATAGCACCAGACAAGCACACACACACAAGCGCAAACACAAAACCACCCACCGGTTCATTGCATTCCGTTAACTTAATCTCCAACGTCCCGGTTTGTTATTCTTTAGGCCAAACCCGCATGTGATAGATGAGACCATAAAGCGATTTTATAGCCAGCACTCATACTGCACAGCTGGTTACAAAGCGGATACCAACTTGGCAAATCGTAAAGTTAAGTGATGCCCACACGCGCACATACACACACACACGAGTCCGTCGGTGAAGAGGCAGGCACGTGTCAGTCATTTTGCATAGACGGACACCGTACGATGTATAGTATTAGTCGACCATCTGGTATCTGTAGTACCGAAGCGGTGATACAGTTCTGAGTGAAGGCACAAATACCACGCATGAGAGGGTGGACGGGTAGCTGGAATTACACAGTAATCCTGGACGAGTCACGTATTTAACACCTCATAAAAACCTAGACAATTACCTCGTCTCGTTTTAGATGAAACACTATCAGGTTGCAGGAAGATGATTGAGAAAGAATCGTGGTCGCAAAGTTACCAAACCACAGTCAACATGAGTTGCTAAAAGTGGGATTTTTAGAGAAATTGCACTTGTTTGTGACGCATTATATATGCTTCGAAAATGTACGAATCACATCATTTTAACGTTACAAAAAAAAAAACTTCGGTAAAGTTCCAATAGAAAGCTCTTCATTACAATGGTCTATCGAGGTATTTGGGTAGTAAAACGATTATCAATGGTTGATTGGAAAATAATTTCAACTAATCTACAGCTAAAACGTCGCATGTTCACGACTGCTTGGTGCATATCTATACAGTCTTTTGGAGTCGTTCCGGATGACAATTTACTGCGGCTGCCTTGAATTCGGCGCTGTTTTATCGTTTCTCGACGAAACTATATATATCACAGTACTCTCAAAATACTTCAAGAACTCTGTTTTACATTCCTGACCAACTGAAGTATGTGTATCACAACAGTGAAAAATTCCTGACACCAAGTTACCTTGAAAATATTATTCATAAAGCTGCAGATTAAAGTCCGAGAACTCTGCGATTGATTCAGTATATAGCCTACTGGCAGAAGATGAAAGGACGCGTTTTCCTCCTCCGCTTCGGAAACAAGATGTATGGATTCGGCAGTTTCTTCAAAATGTGGGTTCGATGTAAATTGTATCATTCTTGGGACTTCAGTTACTCTCTGACTCCCTCAAGTTGCGTCATAAAAATCCCTAGGCACCTGCTTAGCCAGTGTACCTCAAAGACAATTTAGCAGGTTCAGGTTGAGGCAGTCGTCTATAGAGATTCGCATCTATAATTCACAAAGAAGCAGCCGCAGTCCTGTGACCAGGGTATATGCATTCCAAATTACACTAATCAACCATTCCGTTTCTGAGCGTTCATCAAGTGGTAACTGGTAGTACGGTTTTATTCAGTACGTCTTCGTAAACAGTAGTGGTCTGCCTACAATGTTTGATGGCTAATTCGTCCACCCATCAATGGACAAGCGCCCCAAGCCGTGTCTAATGATCTCTCACTAACCTTTGTGTCAAAACGTCTGATTCTTTTGTAGGTTACATCAGTGTCATTTCCGAGTATAAGAACCTTTAAAACTGAACTGCTTTCTTGCCAGAAAAGTTCACATCCTTGTTGGGATGTCACTAAAAATTGTCTCAGTTTGCTTCAGATGTCATTTTTACGGTTAATAACTGAGAAAAACTGACGTTTTAATGGCTCGGCAATTCAGATGGTGTCAATCTGATAATGTCTAATAGATGGTTCACATGGAGGCGTTCAACCTATGCCCCGATTTTAACTTCAAGTAAATGGTTGTTGATTTTGAAACCAGGTAAATATATCTGTGGCTTTTGTGCTTTAATCTAAAAGCTAATTATTTTCTTTGTTGTTTATGTGTAGAGTTAAACTTTTCAGAAGATAAATGGAAACAGATATTGAAATCCGAAATGGTATTGCGATCGTCCATATACTGAAATAAATTTAAAAATGTATCAAAACAACGTCCCTGCTGACTTTGCTAAGTGTTAGCTTTATTGAAGTATCGAGTATGAATAACATATTTTTATTCATGGATTCTAATTTACATCAAAATAATTGCACACCTAACATCGAGTTATTCATCACAATGATTGCCACTCACAGACCAGTAATCGTAGGCTTAGTTGCATACTAACAATTTATTCTTAATGAAAAATTGCATCTGCGGTATGGGATTTGCATAATTGGTCGAGGCGAGACGCAATCTTCTGGTGTATATGAAATTCTTGCTTCTATGGCGCAAATCGGTCAGCACATGCTACACACTTGAGTCTGTCACATAGGAATGGAACACTTTGAGAGGACCTTGATTACATATCATACAACCGTCTACTATACGCAAATTTAAACGAACTGTTTGTCGGGATATTCCGTGTGATGTGTATAAAACATTTTTCAATGAGTATTGTGGAAAACCATACCAATTGGGGAATAGGCGTTTCACGAATCAGAGATAAGCAAGTGTAGATTATTTGAAGTTTACGGCTCTCATCAAAATAACAGTATAAACTGATGTTTGTGTCTCGGAGGCACCCTAGAATGAGTTCAGTTAATTTATGATCGATGGGTAGCTACTGAAAACCGAGTTGTTTGCTTTGCATCATTTAACATTGATCAGTTTAAAAACGTCGAATGTGGCGTTTAGCTGATGATGGCGTTTCACTGTGTAGGTTCTAGAAGACTAACACGATATGGCCTGAACAACGTGCGCTAAATTTACCACAGTACCCTGGTTGAACAATATGTCAAGTTGTAGATTGTAAAACAGTGTTTCACTTTCCATTAATACCTTCCCAGGAATGTTTGAAGTGAGAAGGTCACTTTTTCTCGGATTTATTCATTGAGCGTCTAAACACTTGCAATAGTATGTCTAGGCGATAAACATTTCTCGTAAGTATCTCAGAAAGCTCTAAAGCGGAAGTGTGATAAGTATACAATTCAATTGTGATTCTTTCAAACTGATTAATGATGTTTTGGAAATATTCGCCAAGCTTATAACGTATGTAAGAGCTCAATGCGTTTTTTCTACACATAAATATGCCTCCTCTCTAGCAGCAAATTCATACTCCAGTTGGCAACAGCGACTTAAGCAATGATTCGTTGTCACAGCTAACTTTAATAGTAGTGAGGAAGTTAAAAATTTATCAGTCACTCCGTTCAAACGTTGAGCGTTTTGAAGATTGATAACTTTTTTAAAAACCACTGGCTTTGTGTTCTTTCTGTAACAACTGTAATCATACCAGTTTCTGCCCGGAATTACTCGTTAGAACTGTGACAAACCATCAGCTATGTCCAAAGCATTACACAGTACACGGTTGTAAAAGTAACCAGGGGCATACATTGAATTTATAATAACGGGTTTTCAAAAGGCTCAACCGCTTACGGAATGTATTTCCTTTGTTTATAATGGTTATACGTTTGAACTATTCAGAGGTCTTCTAAAAGTTAAGGCAAACAAACACATGCCTTTCTAGTAAACCGTTCTATTTACTTATTTTCTTTTCACTCAAAAGATTTATCACAAACCACACTGAGCTGCATGGATAGCAATGGACAAAACGTAATCTCCGTGACTCATCTAATACCAAGAGTGAATGTACCGTCCCAACTATAGCTTGCGGTCGTTTATCTTAAAGCGGAGCTTATATAACACTGTTTTGTTTACTGATGAGCTTTCTGTGTTAATCAATCGATTATTTGCAGTGGTTCAAAAATGACTTCTTTCCTTAAAAGACTCGCAGTTCTAGCTGAGCAGGGTATGACATTGTACGTCTTGTAGCACAACTCATCTTAACCATCGTGCATAAAATACCGTCATTTCGCTAAGTATATGTTTTCAATTTGCTTTCGTTCTGTTCATATGAACGGGTTCAAACTATTCATCTTTTCAAAATGTTGGCTGTGATAACTTTTGAAGGTAAATATGTAATTTTCTTGCATTTTCGTTCTTTTTTCTTCCCACATCAATGCAATACCTCAAGTTCTTCCTGCCTAATTGTACAAAAGCTTAAATCGCGTGACGTTTTGACCCTTCAGGTGCATTAAAACATATATGCAGAATGCTGTAAGAAAATTAATGAGTGGAATTTTTTAATTGGTTCATCTGTCAGACATTTTGTTATGTTTCCTAACAAAGCCGTTTAACACATGTAGGCCGGAATAAAAATTGTTTTAAAATTAACGCAAGTAAATTTGAAATGCGCTGTTGTTATCTTTATGCAAACTGACCTCAAATGTCTACAATCTCATATTCATGACTCAAAGTATGTTGGTGAATTTCACCCATAAGGTTCACAGTATTTTGCAGAATGTTCTGTTCTCACAATTCTTGCACGTTTACATTTGGAAAAATTTGGTGTAAGTCAAAAAGTTCTTATAAACCTCAGAATTCACATGTTTAAACATGGGATAACTTCGAATACTTTTGAATATAGCTTACGAGTCGGAGTCGAAATTCGTATGTTGGACACTATGTGTACATGAAAGCTCACTTCAGATGTAAACACACTTATCTTGGTATTCATATGCATTACATTCAGCTAGCCTTTGGTCACTAACTCTCCATCATAGGAAATACCTGATTTTAGTCATCGTTCAAAACGAAGTGCCTGATTACTTACTCCTCACAGTCTAGAAGACGTCAGAACGAGTTGCAGTTCGTCTCGGTAGCAAATAACTCGTTATTCATAGTTTATTGCACCTGATTTGTTGCTCGTCTTAAGGTTGAGTCATCAGGAAATGAAGCTACCTGACCGACATGCTTTGATCTTTTCAAGTAGCAGGTTAATTATTCGGTTTCACGTAAACCATTGTGTACATTGTGTGCCCTGAAAAATAATAGATTCATCAATCAACAAACGGAATTGCACGACCAAATGAAGTGAGCCGCTGTATAGAGCAACTTCCATCTTTACCATCGAGTTGTCCAGAAACACAAAAACAAACAAACACACATACACTATCGTTTGTTCCTTGGGGCCAAACAAAACGTTAATCCATCAAACTTATCAATGACTAGGGTGGGCAGAAATCTTTCAGAGATCAGCTCACAGCGATCCTATATAAATTGTTGCCCACAAAATCAACTAATATTTTTCATCATGTGAGTGATATGACGATAAGAAATTGAAATCGACGAGGGCTCATTAGCGAAACCAATGACTGGCGCGTAGTGCAAAAACTTCAGTTTAACCAACCGTTACACCACAAATAGAGAATGAGAACCAACCAAATTGCACAGGTACAAACAATAGCAGCAAGCTGAGGGATGATAAATGAAACTAGATAGTTAGTGCAAATGAAACTCGAGGATTCAATTACTGTGACTCACATAACATTCGTTTTTGTTTTACATTCAAAAGGACCGTTCGCCCAAGTCCGTTTATCCAGAAGTCGTTAACTCGAATCTTGTCCGTATTGGAATTCCTCATTATTGCATAACCCTCTCCAGTAACCAAGTACGAAGTGAGTCAAGGTTCAACGCTCACACTTGGGAAAAACGTTTGCTGTTTACGAGCTGGGGCAGAAACAGCACTCGAACTTAGTGCCTTTTTATTGAAAAAAATTGTCTGAAAACGAGTACTGTTATCAGATGGATATCAAGACTTTAATGTTTTGTTTCACATGCAGTCATTGGATAGGTGATTATTATCCGACGCTGCTGAATTCTGAACCACAAATGTCCGCCAGCAAAACTATAGTGAGTAGTAAGTAGGCGTTCATTTGCTGAGGGTCTCCGAACATGAAAACAATTTACAAACACTGGTGGCAGACGGCCAAACTCAGTCGACAGGCTCTCTAACCAAAGCAAAAAGGAAAGAAGAAAACTGAATCACTTAGTGAATCCGAAGCTCTTCCCATGAGTAACAAGTACGTAAGACGGCAAAAACCTGGAAACAAACATAGGAGCTCGTCAACAGTAAATAAAACTTCTAAAACGTCTGTTAAAAACGACCTAAAACGGGCTACCAAGATGACTGCGTGGCTCAGGATTGACTCTTGCGACAGAACATCCAGACCATTAAGTGTACTTTCTACGAGTTGCAAACAGTTGAGAGGTAACCTAATTATAATGCACAAACTTCTTTTCCATCATGACTGCTTACCAACTAGCTTCCTTTCATTGGTTAAAGGCAAAAAATAGTAGATTATTTTTCCATACTGAAAGTTTAACCGGAAAGGCTACACAACGGGCAAACGTTTTCAGTTCAGATCCATCTATTCTGGAACATATCCCTTAACTCCATAATCACAGTTTACCCGGTTCAGGTGTTAAATATTATTCGGACCAGCCCATACTTGAGAGTAAACCGGCATAAAAATTTTCCTCGTTATTTCGCCAACAAATCTGAATGAAAATGTTTACGTTTACAGTTGTTATTTATATCAAAATGCTGCCTCAGCGTGTTCAA
>JTDE01000453.1:170285-246402 GCA_014338405.1 Paragonimus skrjabini miyazakii | reverse complement strand
CCTTGCGTGGACATTGTGAGCTTGTCTGGAGACCATGCTACTCTAGCCACCCGGCAGGCCGGTAACGAAGTTGTGCTAAGCGTATACGCAAAGAAGTAGCTGCTCGACTGAATACCCATCAACAACCACCATTGTATTGTTAGGCCGGAAATCATGGTTAAGGTTTCCAGAGGTGCTAATCACAAACGCTATCCGTTTGTTGTTATGGCACATGTCCCCACACACTGTAGCCCAACTCACTTTCCTTTGGTATACGACCCGGCGTACGAAAATTGTAGTACTGGCTGCAGAATTGTATGCTCAATTTGACAAACCATGCGTTGACCAGCTTGATTTAGGCGATCCACAATTTCACGGTACTCTTCGAATAGTCAACGGTGGTCTTTTGTTGCAGCTCTGTGCTGATAACGGTCTGTTTCTGGCAATTACTAACGTTGTACGTTTTAGACGTCAGTGCGCTTCCTGGCGACCTCCATTGTCGAATCATTTGTGGACGCAGATTGACCAAATGACCGTCATCTATTGGTGGCGTGAGTGTTTCCAATAATGCAAGTCAATCTGGAGCACCTGCTTGCATTCTGATCATGCACTGTCATATGCCGATTACGCTTTTAGCCATGGTGGGAGGCCCATTCACAATCAACCGCAAATCTATGTATCTAAGTTAACATGGACACAAGCGCCTTACGTTTACCAGTGTGCGTTTGCCTCTCATATAAGTCTCCTTCCATTAGACAGAACTGGAACGCGTTGAGCACATATATGGCACACAAAGCTTAACTGCGGCACAACTTCGTACGGTACTACTGCTCGTTTAAATGCCGACCGCCAGGTCTCGATGCAACCACCAAAAATCCTCGGCGTTCGCCGGGACGTATTATCCGAGAGTTAGTATGCAGACGACATAACCCAGAACATCTTAGAAAGATTAGAGGCTTCAGGGCATCAGCACTGGTGGAATACCTGATAGGAACACAAATCTCACAGCAAAGGCTCGAGTGGCGTTAACCAATTGACGTCATGCGCGGCGTCGGTACCATCCCAACCTTTCTGTGAAAGGTCGAGTGTGCAATGTCGCTGTAAGGACAGTCCAGTTGTCCCACTCCGAATCCAGTTCAATTCGTGTGGAGGATGTTCATAAGCTATTCGTTTTCGACTGCCGGTGGAGTAGTGTGCACATTGTGCCAGCAATGACAAAGTTCGCCGAAATATCTTGACGAAAGACAAACTTTGTCGAACTTTGAGCACATTCATCTCATCTCACTGGCTTCGATAGTTTGGCCACATCTTACGACTGCTAATTCACGGTCTCCTACATAGCGCCTTGTTTGCGGGAAGTTGGTTAGACTATAAGCGTCAGCCTGGTCGTCAGCATAAGACTTGAGTTGTGGGTATGAAAGCACTCACTCTGAAGCTTAATTCAGTAGGACGTTCCCGACTCCTCAGTTGGGGTAGGAAGGTCAATAAAAACCGTTGGTAAAGAACGCTGTCTGACAGAGCGGAGGATAGAAACCAATTGCTTTCGTGGTGCTGAATCATTGCATGCATCACCATTTTCTTCATCCCTCCCATCGCATACTAACCTACTGTGGCACGTTTACCATGTGATCTTCACATGTCAGACATAGAGAATGACCTTCTTTTATCGATCAGGCCTGGCTTTCTTTCTAAACGACCGTGCGTAACAAATATGCTTACCTTCACTACCAGCTTAACGAGGGCCGAATAAATAAGTTCATCTTGGATAATCTCTGAGTTCGCTAGTGCTTTATATCTTAAGGCAAATGGTGTTGTCAGGTACGAACTGGTAGCATATGGCTTTCGAAGGAAGTACTTCGTCAATCACAAGGTTACCAGCCATTGAAACGACCTTTATTCCGAAACCCCTGGTTGCTAAACTCGAAGTCGACCTGAAGCGCTACTAGATCCTCATTCACTCAATAACTTGTTGGACCCGCACTATTAATCTGTTTTCAGTGTTGGCTGCACTCCCCAAGAACAGCGACATACCCATGTTTTAAATGATGTTCACTCACAACAACCGACGCTGTGTAGATATCGAAACAAACGAACTGACTGGATCCGCGTGATCCGAGCCCCCAGCTTCGGTCCTGTGTTTTACTATTTGAGGTTGCCGAATGAGAAACTTCAGAATCGGGTGACCGTGACAGTTTAGGTGGCCTGGTGATTTAATCAGCTTCGAAATAGTGAATGGTATAGGTTCTACAATGGCTGATGAAGGAACGGTGGTGAGATTCTCACAGAGATAGTCAGCAGAATTAAGGAAGATGGAGTTCTTCTGGCATAACGTTAACCTGGGAACCTCGGAGCGGTGATCACTTTCGTAGCTGAGCTCTCTTGACTCCTTTGGATTGATCATTCTCTGTTTGTCGTATGAATTTTAGCGTTTCGAGTTTTATGGGGCTAAAATGTCAATTCAAAACCTGAAATTAGATGGTTAATTTTATAAAATGCCCGTAATCAACCATAATGCAGTCACTTCCCGGAAACTGTACGGACGCCGACGCAGTGGCAAGTGGGATAAGAATAGCTAAAATGGAAACTAACGTGTGAACTATTGTAGTATATAGCATAACAGGTTGGCTACGTCCATTCGTTCGGAGACATACGAAAATTCAGTTTGCGTTGTACAAACACTGAATGAGGTCCAGCAGAGAATGGGCATGCACAATCTCTGCGAATTGGGCTGTGAAGTGAGATAAATTTTGGCACGTACTTAGAAACATTAACAAGGATAATTATGGCGTTGTGAGCGGTGTTGGGTGGTCATTAGATGAATCTTAAGAATAGTCCGCCGGAGCTAGTGGATGCTATTGGATACAAGCAGCCAAAACCATATCAACACAAGGCTGAGCAATTACGAGTACAGAATATTGCGTCTTAAGTAAATAGCAACCTCCACTATGTCCAATGCCACGGTCTCTACAAAACATGT
Organism: Paragonimus skrjabini miyazakii; assembly: GCA_014338405.1. NCBI lineage: Eukaryota > Metazoa > Platyhelminthes > Trematoda > Plagiorchiida > Troglotrematidae > Paragonimus > Paragonimus skrjabini miyazakii. The sequence continues at coordinate 243,446 of JTDE01000453.1, read as the reverse complement.
TATGACCCATGATGCTTGGCTGTGTGAGGCAATTTTCTGATACACATACCTAGCTTTAGTGACTAGGATAATGTATGGAGCAGACGGAAAAATGGAATGTTGAAAATCGTACTTCATCGTCTATTGAGTGTGCAACAGATTAAACACGTTTTTCTTAAGGAACGAAATTTTTATTAAACTATAAAATCATTGAGCAGAGGGTAAGTCTTGTTTCACACACACAGGTGACATTACTTTGTTTGATGCACATATTAGTGACCCGGCAGTGAACGACTAGTTGCGTCATGCGTCTGATTTCGAGGGAGAGTGTTCGAAAGGTGTTAACCAGGTAGACTGGGATAGTGGGACAGTAAGGGGCGGACCTACTGGGAAAGACGTGAATGGTGTACGACCTCAAAAAGGTTAAACTTACATCTGTCCGTGGTGTGTAGATGCAAATTTTTGACGCAGTGATCGCGAATTGTTTTCAGGTGAACATTTGTACTGGAGTGGGCATTCAAAATGGAGCGGACAGCACTAGGATTCAACTTGAAGCTCCCGTGGGGACTTCGAGGAAGTTACGTCATACATGTCAAAATGTCCATCACACTTGTAAGGAGATCAAGAATTTGACGTGGGTAAGAAATGCACCTTTTATACAACGACTGAGGACTTGGGTTTCCGTACACTCTAATACCAGAATGTCCAACGTCGCAAGGATTTATACCAGGGAGTTAAATTTGGTTGACTCATAAGATGGTGTTTGGGGAGGCGTTGCTTGAACAGATGCAAGACCGGTGCCTAGCTGTAGCTAGTTAGGTGACGACGCACCTGTGTTGTTTCCGGTAGATGGATGGAGTGTTGCACTATATGGTCTATGCTCCACAGCAAGAGGATAAAGCCTCGTTATGACTTGTGACCCAATATGACCACCGTCATTCACGTGTTCAGGGCTATTTGGACTGGACTGGACTGGGGTGGTTTCTTGGTTGGAGAAAGATAAGCCACGCAGAACTCACACACAACATACTGCAGGTAGAAATATGGTCGACTGACACCAAAACAACAAAATACCAGAAAACGGCAGTCAGTTGCTGCGTCAAATTTGTTTGTAAGAGGTGATGAATAGAACAAGTTGTTTGAACAAGTGTCAGAATAAAACAGCTAAGTCGTCTAGGCGACCCAGCTGTTTCACTCTGTTCAACTCTTCAGCTGAACCATGGTCATTGATCATAACAGCGAACGAGCAATTCAAAACAAATAGACGGTTGTTCATCTTTAAAACCGGCGCTGTTTTTCCAATAGATTAAGATTGCTTAGTGCCGATCAGACCTTTGTTGTCCCAGTTTCCCCGATTTGGTAGCACAGTGAGTCGCAGTTGTATTCTTATTCAATGGTTCCCTTTTTGTTGGGCATAACAGATGTATTTTATGGATCAACTACCAGGAAAATCAAGGCAGCTGACTGGGTCTGTTCTTCTACTGCGTTGACAATGCCGGAAGGATCAGCGACACTCTCAATTGCGACACGGCAGAATGAGTCTGAACGACCGCTGGCACCAGATTCAACATTCCGGTGGTATCAGTGTGCCCTCTTTTTTACACGAATTGGACCACACGTTATGAAATCGGAGTGCATCTCAGAAACAACTCTGGCGGTCTCTTCAAATAAGGTTTTGTCTTGCTTAATTTATACCAGTTCAGCCAATGTTTTAGAGCGGGTAAGGCACCCATAGTGGATAAGTTGTATTTCAATCGTTTAACTACTTACTATGAAAGAAATTGGACAGTAAACGTTTGTGTTTCATAACCAAGACATGTTTAAGTGCATGATGATAGATCTACATTGGCAACTCTGAACAGTAAATTTCTAAATCTTCCGTTGGCAGTTTAGTGCACGATGTACAACACTACCGTCCCCACAAACGATATAACTAGACGTGATATAAAAGAATGCATATTGAGCATAAAGACTGAATATTTATTAGATGGAATACACAAGTGATTCCGCATAACCCCGTAGACGGCACCAATACGAAGTAGCTAGAAGGTTTAGAAAGTGGCCATCAGTAAACAATCAAGCTGATTCACATAGTGCCACGCAGAAACATGACAGGTGAACAAACATCGGAAGGCATACATCATGCGAACATTCATTATAATGAGATCGGAGATCTCGACCTGCTTAGGAAGTCCTAACCGCGGAATAATCGATTAAAGTTAACAGACAGTAACTGTGTCTCCTATCAAGACGATCGGACAACCTGATAATTGATCATAAGCGAAAGTGGTTGAACGTTCGCATATGATATTTCGGCCGTGCTTAATGTGAGGTCAATGACACAGTGGTCAACACGGTTGCCCCATGAAAGCGTGGCCGTGGTTCTAATCCCGACCGTGGCAAGGAGATGCGCTACTGACGAGCTTAAATGAGAGCAAAACTCGAGTCTAGTGCCATTTTTTGAAATTGGCCGAATGAAATGACTACGGGAATGCGACAGCTGTGATCAGTTGTGGGTAATGTTCACCTTAAAATTAACCAAATCACCGACTACTCATCAGTGGTCTCTCATATGTGTCTACATAAATGAATAGCGCCAACATGACCAAGAATCTACCAGATTAAACCATACCTTAAATCTCATTTTGAGCGCAATAACCTCCGCTACCGTATCCGCCTTCTAACAAGTCTGAGGGAGTTAGTACAACACAATCAACTTCACGTTCCATTTCAACACTTAAAAGTTCCACCGTCGTAAATTACCGCCAAATTAATCCTATCAACCAAAGGACGTTCTCCACTTTGTTTAGGGCGTTGTGGTTTTTTGGCTTCAAACTCTGGTACAGTAACCGAAGTACTAAACAAAACCTCAGATTTTGAATGGACACCTCAGTTCCACAAAGACCAAAACACTGTAAGGTGCAGGACAACTGCAGACTTCTCACCGTAAGACTCAAAAGTCCTAAATCACGGCGCCGGAGAACACAGGATTTCTCTCTCCTTACAAAACTGCATACGATGTTCAATACTAGAGATTGCAAAATCGAACGTTTCCCATGAGTGAGGAAAAGTGTGTGCTTGACATGATGCCGCCAACATTCAATTCATTTCTTTCCAAGAGAATAGGTTACATAATTATGCCTTATTGTAGGAGTGGCCCGCGACAAGACTAACAATTACCGCCCAATCAACCACAATGCACCCAGTTTTAGAGTGCCAAAAAGGACAATGAAATGTTGCGTGAGTGACTTCTTAATAGGGCACAATCCTTTAAGCTTCGCATGGCGTGGGGGTCCAGTAAACGTTTTACAAGATGTGCCAGTTGGTAGTTCTTAACCATAGCAAAATATTCCGGCAATGCAGATATTAACATAACGTTGTTCAGGCAGAGAGCTTTGTACCGTGTTTTTCATAGGCTCATTTCGATCAAAGTAGCGTTTTATGATATACGCAATCGACTGCATGGTTGGTTTGTTCCTGTGGAAAAATTCCTACAAAGGTTTGTTTCAAATTCATTGAGCTACAGAATGTCATTACTCCGGAAACCGAGGAACACCACCGTACTGCATACATTGTCACGACCGAGGTAGAATGATGGGTAAAACCAGGTGGTGTTTTTTGCAGAACGAAAGAGTGAGAAATTACCACAGAAACGGAAATAGGGTATATATTTAGGCTACGCAGACACTGGCTAAATACCCAATTACCTGTTTCAACCACGCTGTCGAAGTAAACAAACGAATCTTCAACGGAACGAAGGGGCGGATATTTCAGCGTGTGTTTATCCATACTGTATGGACTCATCAACGTGTGGATGCTGCCGTGTACGCTACTGTCAGTCCGATCTTGACTCAAAATCAGTGTGGTGCAAATTGTCTTCCGCCCTCAGGAGGCGCGGCTGTTCGTGGCATATTTGTGACCAGAAAGCTGGTCTACAAACTCCGCATCTGATGTTCATGAATTCCACAAACAAAAGCTCATTTTTTAGTGCGACGATTCATTGACTGGTTTTGCTAGAACCCGCCGCTATCAACAAGGACAAATTCCAACATATCACGCTGTTTCATACTATTTTGTAATCAAAGAAACGCTACTGAAGATTGAATTCACACTCATGGAAGTCGCACTTTTTCATTCTAAAGTGTCAGGGAGCATACATTTATGTTGATGTTTTGACCGCCTATGTATCCGAACCACTCTTCACCTTCCGTTTATCCAAGCATACCTCAAACTAGTCGTACTTAATTACTGAACTCTCATTACACATATTTATCGTAAAATGTGACACTGGTTTAGAACTTCTCAAAAAAATTGTTCGTTATCTACGTTTCGGTGTACTATGTCCCACAAAACACCATTTTCTGTCATTATTTCCATAAATTTTAGCATTAAGTAAGGGAGGAAATTAAGTGGCATTGACAGCATGTGTAGAACTCCTGGCAAGCAATCAGTCAGGAGCCTGTTAATCCGAAGTGACGGGTTTGTCAAGGCTATGGAGACTAATCAGCATGAGCACGTAAGTGGATAACAATACAGCGGCAATCTCTAATACTGGTGAGTCGCGCGAGACAGTAAACAGAACTTGTTTGCGTTCTTCAATATTCTAGTCCTTATATTTTAGAAGAGATCCATTTGCGAAAAATCTGGACTTCGGCTGAATTCGAACCAGCAACAGAAACACCATGCCCAAACGCGGCAAGCGCTCTACCAGCTGAGCTACGAAGCTAAAATACTTATCAGTAGTCCTTATGTATATTTTTCTGGTTGGCCACAATAGTTTACATACATATGTTGTAATCAGTTGACTTTTGTTCAACCGTGGTATCTACTCTAGGAAAATGAACATCCTTTTTCGCACTATCGTCTTGGCGACTGTTGGCTACAGTTGTATAGTCCTAATGAGTTTACATAACAAAATAAATTCATGAGTCGTATGGCAAGGGTCTCGGAGCCGGATTGCACCAACTAGAACGATGTAATAATTCGTTTACATTTTTCAAATGGATTTCTGTATGTCAGTTTACCCACGTATAGTTCAATGGAGTTCACCTACACATTCCTCCAAAATGCTAGATGAATTTTACGTGTTATATATGCATGTTATGAAGATGTGTTAAAATGTCTTAAGAAGGGAAGACATTTCGAAAGAATAAATCACTTCTAGCCATTCTGAACAGTACACATAACAGCGGCTTAATCTCAATGGAGGTCTGATGAACACTTCTAGTTCAATACCCTATTTAATTCACTAGTTTTGAGCAAGCTGGTGTGCACAGATTTTAATCATTTAATGCTGATTGTGTTTAACCTTCGGTTATCGATTGCGCATGTTTTCATGCAAATCCCATCATACGCTTAAACGTTTATCTGAACGAGTAATAAATGCTGAGAATTGCCACATGCACCAGGTCGTACGAAACATTTTACGCATTCATTTCCAATCTTGCTCTATCATAACTTTATCATTTTGCCTCTTGTTCATATGTTCATCTTGTGTGTCAACATTATATTCCATAGATGATTGCTGCCTTATTCTTTATCTTTCTTTTCTGTTATCTTTAGGCTGCAGATGAAATGGTTTTGTCAACTTTCTCTGTCACAGCGCGGCAGACTGATTGTGAATCATTCTTCTATACATCCGGATGGTACTTGACCGCACTATGGATTGCGACTTTCTGTTAAACTTTGTCTCTGAATTCGGGTAGATGTGAAAATGTATCGGGTCAAGAAGTTGGTTTGTACACCGACGTTAGGTCTTCAACTCCACTGAACTTGTCGACCTGCTGATGTGTTTGTATGTATAGCATGATTTTGCACCTGCGTGTACGCATGTGCTGTATTCTTCTCATCACTTCGTTGACTCTCGTTGTTCAAGTTGCCGACCATTCTGATGAATTTCTTCCACTAGCATTGATTAATTGCTGTCTAATCGTTACGGTTTAATTTTTCACTCTGTTGTGTACACTCACTGTTGGTAAACGTCGTATATGGATCACACAAATGTGTTAGGTGATAATACCTGTCTTCATTCACAAGGTATAACGATTTGCATAATTGAAGAAGCATATATATGGTACCGGATTTACAAAGGTTACTCTGACTAATTCTGGAGTGCTGTTGCAGTGACGTCCTCCTCTTAATTTCGGAATTCGTGGAATACAATATTTATAATCAACATGGGGTGTTGAAAGTCTTCAGTTGACTACCTTACGAGTGAAGCCGAATGTTTTCGGCCAGAATGAACGACGGATATACGATAGTTAGGACTGATGATCAAAACTTACCCAAATGGAAGCTGTTGGAATTTTGTATAATCATTAAGAATCGTACATCAATAGCTTCACCTGTTTGGAAACGTAGCAGAAACCTGGTGACATGTTCAGCTTCATTCTCCGACTGAATTTTTACTGCAAATGATTTCTGTCTAACGAAACTACATATTCAAGAATCCTCCCTATGATGTGTGTCAGCGAGCGTTCAGAATATCATGTGTAGAGCAAAGCTGTTTTAAGAGCGGATGTTTAAACTCCTCAGTGCGTTATCACGCTTGCACTGCCCGGCTCAGACATACAATTCTGTAAATTTTGTCTTGTCTCAACCGAACTGGTTGTTACCATTGAAATGCAGTACCGTCTATCGGACTCTTCGCGCTATCTGTGAATCCTGTTTGAAGTCTTTTCATTTTGTCCGCTCCTGTACATCCGGAACATCTTTACGGGTTGCTAGTGAAACAATCCTTGCATGGATGCGATGTGTATTCAGTACTTTTGGTAAGTTGACACAAATAATCTAACTGCGACCGATATTCGTATTGTGTGCATCAAGGTAGTAAATAAACATTCTGCTTTCTGTGGGGCTGGGTCTGACTCACCCGGTGCTGTTATCCCGTACAATATTTATGCTTAGACTCTAGCAATTCTGTGTTCATTCTCCGTCCTGCCTTTATTTTGAGACGTTATGGGAAAAGCATAAAGCTATGGCGGTTTAATATATTGTGTTTCTAGTTTTAACCCTCTCTATTGCGTACAAACTGTCACTGTTTGATAGAAGTTCGGAGATTTGGATTATTTCAAACTGAACACCATCCACACTTGATCAATGCATTCGCTAGCCCGGCTAGCCCACTTCGAAACAAAGCACTAGACTCGGAATTTGCTTCAGCAACAGCTCACCAATAGTGCATCATCGTCCGAACTGGATTTTACGTCCCGGCGTTTGTGTTTGTGAGACTGCCGTGTTAATTACAACAATGCTAAAGTTACAACTAAAAGGAACGAATTATCATATCCAAACATTCAACCACAACCTTGTGCAAATAATGTTCACGTTGTTCGATCGTTGTAAATGGAGGGTGAACAGAATCGTTCTGCTCAATCCAATCCATCATTTTGTAATCAGGATTTCTCAGTTAACCACAAGCTACTTCGCTTCATTGAACCAAGTCAGCATGGTTTAAGTTATTGCTAGAACTTCAAAAAAGGCTGTGATCGAGCGTGAGTTGCAGTCAACGTCAGCAAAAAAGTCATTTCGGAAGTTATTCAGAAACAAATTGATTACGCAATGTTACTTCGGATTGCACAAATAATGACCAGAATATATTTAATGCTGGCCCGACAGTTCTGTAAACTCTTCAACTGAAATGGGGTTGTTTGAAAATTTTCAGTCAAATTAAGTTTATAGAGATAAGATGAATTGTCTGAAGTGTTGGTAACGTTGCACGTAACTCTGTAATTAAACTGATATATTGCTATTCAGGACTAGCAACATTTGATGATGAGATAACGTTTATCACAGAGCGGATGTGCTGAATTAAAATTTTGATATCCGTTGGGGTTACTTTCTCAAATTGGTATGGTAATCACCTTGGTAAACAGCCGAACGCGTTCCAGATGGCATGCAATCGTAAAATTTCATTCGTTGTGTCACCCTATTCTAAACTATTGCTGGGTTTTAAATAGGTGCAGTTCCAATTTGCACCTACTGTTCTATGCTACGCCAAAAACAAATTTCAGAGGATCTATTCTATACGATTACAGGCGAATCTTTAGCGTTACTGTGGATCAGACCAATTTTTTATTAATACACAAGTTATACTCTTCCAGTTAAGTTGACTGTCTGGCGTCGGCTGTTAGATTATTATCAAGTTGGCAAGTTTTATTTGTTCCAAAGTTGGAAATAAACGCCTGGCGTTGTGCATAAAAGATATTGTGTTCCAATTCTTGCAACAATGTCTTCTGAAGATGCAGGCTGTAAGCCTAACTTTTACTGTTTCTCCTATCCAAGTTTTCTATAGCTCGCTGGTAATGGTGTTGACCATCAGTATACAAGAATGATCCATAATATCAGCCGGAAAGGTTTTTGCTACACAGGACAATGGTGAACATTTTGCTGCCGTTTTCTAATTTAGTATTGGCTAATGTAGCTTATAGACTATCTAATATGGTGACTGTCATTCACGTAATTCACCCTCAGTTTGATCTCCCACCATTCAGTAATTCAGGATTAGTTTGAAATAGTCAGCGGCTGCACGTCTGATTTATCGATTATTTTACTTATCAGACTGTTCACAAGATGACCTGCTCTGCAACTATCTCAGCATAGAATGAATGGCAACACGGATCATTCAAAAGCGTTGGTAGTCGGAACTTAATATCGTTCTATTTAACATTGCATATGACCCTCCGGAATACACTTGTAGAATGCTGTCATATGTAAGTTTTCACTCATGTCGCGATGAATAATTTAAAACCTCCCCAAATGCGGATCAGAAAATCAATGGTTTTCGTAATAGTTTTGTAGGTGAGAGTTCTATACGTTCCGGTTTCCGAGGGCGACAAGCTTGCTACTACAAACCGCGCATACATGGTTAGTAACAACACACTGAGAGTGCCCATTCACTTCACCTGAACGGTTTTGTTTGCCATAGCGCTACTGCAAACATTGCTGAACTGTTGAATTAAGACATTATAACCTCAGACACATTCATATATATTAAGGGCTGTAAAGGTAGAGGCACACCAGTAATGCAGTGTATATGCATGCTGTTGATCTAACATTTATAGTTGACATTTTCGGGAATCAACCTGTTAATTTGATCATATTCATACCCTACACTTCGAAGAGTATTATGACTTAGTTATACAACCGCGACCATTTGTTGTACGTCAGACACAGCTGACGTGTGCAGCTCAGCCAACAGAACTACCATCGGTACAGTCCTTTCTCCATCCATGCTCACTGTTTGAGACGGTTATTCGTCACTAACACTGTCAAACTGAAAACTATCACGTTCTCTTACAAGTATTCACAACCCCACGGGATAGGAGTTTTGATTCCGAGACCTTGTATAGATTCACCCAGCAGAGAAATTCCTAGCCTAGGATTACTCTCACATCAACCCATCTTTCCATCATACCCTGTAAACATTCATGGTTTCAATTGGTGATTCACAACAGTTAAAATAACTTCTACTGGTCTATCGGGATTTTGATAAGTCCAGATAATCTGTTATACAGTTTTGATAATAGCGTATATTTGGTACACGCCAGTTTATATCATATATACATGCATGTGTATTTTCACAGGCATTATTGTTTTATGCTAACAAGTAACATTTGCGCCAATAAGTTCACTGGTGTCACTCATACAACAGCCAAAAATCTACTTACACAGCGAATCCTGCAAACCAACCTACTTGGTCTCAAATCATCTAAACATACCCGAACTATCCTTCAAACTATTGCAAGCACAGTGGTTTTCTTTGAAGTTCTATTAAACATTGTATAACTGGCCGCATATATGAGTTCAGTTCATGGTACAATGAGATATATGGTTTATTCACTTAACGCGCTATATCCTCAGCACTATAAACAGTACTTGAATTTAACTGTGTGAATTTTGTACAGAACACTGCATAGTTCACAAATGGAGTTGGAATTAACAAAGGTCCCATACATCACTAGAGCGTAACGTTTATTTTCCAGATCATTTTCCATATTGATTGAAATGGTTCATATGTTCACAAGAATTGGATGTAACAGTTATCTTTTTCAAAGGAAAGATATGGATAGTCCGTTTATCTCACTTTTATGGCAGAATATGCAACTTTATGTAAAAGGTGACATTCGCATCTTTCGATTTTTTCCAGCCAAAAACAAACTTCTCTCAAATCTAGTGCACGACTTGAACTAAGTCATCGTTCAAGCACGCCAATTAACCGCTCATTCTGTTCATTTCACATCAACCTCCTTCCATGTTTTGTTACCTATCGTGCATTTCTGTACACTTTCAGTTATGTTTGAATAAGACACTTCTTTGTTGCACTGTTTTGATGGATGGTGCTGTTCAGAAAAGTCTATTGGTTCACTATTGGTGGATCGAAATCTTTCCTTTCGTTGTAAGTCGTTTGCTAGTCCATTATGATAAGGTAATGTTGGTTTGTCACCGCCGCTAAATGATCATCGCTATACTGTTAGTGTTACCTAGGTTCGAGAAAAGCAGCTGCTTATACTTATGTCAGAATGAATTATTTTGTCAGTGCTACCGTTTGATTTTATGACCAATCTCTATTTATCATTCCGTAGTCGTTGAAGTTGAACGTGTTACTCAACGTCCATTGGATGTACGATACATGTAAATTTTAATAAACAGATCTCATTCTGATCAAATTGAGTTTCATGGTTCCTAATCATATGTCGTTTGCATTTTTAAACTACAGCTGTTCTAGAACTTACAGTATTCAACAAGAAGTGATCCGGTTCTTCTAACGTTGGTTAGCTATATCTAATCTAATGTGAACAGGGTAGGATACACCTTTGCATGTAAACTGTATAAGTATGTACTATTCTGGAGTGGAAAAAGTAGATTTTCTTGTTGTCATTTTCTTCTCAGTACCGATCAACACCATGAACTCCGTTGAGTATAGCTCATTCATATGACTCGATTCGGCAACACTCCATTGAGATTGGCATGTTGAATGTCAGTGCTGAACTGTTGACTGGTGTGTGACTACTTCGCCAAAGACAGCTATGGAAAACGGTAGGTGTGTAAAGAAAAGATGACGAAATACTCGTCGATCACACAGATGTTCTACGGCAATTCACTCCATGCGGTTATTGTCCACAAAGAATGATCGGACATTTCAACGTGTTATTGCTGTGGCTCACGGATAAAACTGTGTTTAAGGGTCGACTTCGTCAGACAATGAAAACAGCGGTGACATGATTGAGTTGAACAGTATTTTCCACTTTCGAGGATATGCTAACTTGAGTGTTATCATACAGAAGGAAACATGTTTGGATGAAGTTATTGAAGTTGGAGTTTTCCAAAATGTTGTTTTCACTAGTTATCGTGTGTATCATTCTGTACGTTATGAATGGCGTGGTTATGGTGATAGAACATACATCATTTACATATGATGCAGGTCTCTGCAAAATCTCTTTTCAAATGCAAATGATTATGCAAGCAACTTACGGTTCGACTGAGCATCCAGATTCCTAAATAGTTTTCGTTCACTTTTTGATAGTTATTTAGTTTTCACCTGTTCATTAATCAAGAAATTTATTGGCAGGCTACTCTATATCTTGTGCGGTGATTCCAATCAGGTTTATATAATTTGCCTTGCCAACTTCAGTCTGCACAATACTGAGGTCTGTTATACTCGTTCGGACACAAATCTCCACCTAGCCCTCCTCAATAACACGCAACCGAAGCAGACAGCCTAACAACTGACCAGTTTGTCGTGAAGTTTTCTCCATGGGTTACAGAATGACACTAAACAGGCCTTTCACCGTCAAGAAGATCACGGAATTACAATGTTGCAATCTCTGTCTTTCATTGATAAGCATTTGGAAGTGATACCATCGTCCGATTTTTGCTTAATCATCTACAACAACTCTTGTGTGATCAGTTTCCCAACTGCTCCATGACTGAAATTCCATTCAAATCCCAAGTGAATCTGATGCACGAATCTGAACTGTAGGCCGTTTACTCGACTGTTTTGGGTAGTTGAAGTTGAACATCATTCACAATGGACCGCAGCTTTCGCATTCCCCTAAACTTTCCAGTCGGCCCCTATCGAAAAGAAACAATGGACCGCAGGTACTGTACATCTATAGGTATTTCATTCAGCGCCCGTGAGCTTTGCTGTTGTTATAGCTCATTAGTAATGCATATCAGAACCATTACCGGAACCAAAAATACATGATGCTTTTATGAAGCAACTACTTTGGCAACCGCACCAATGGGCTGACGATAAGCACGGCCGAATTAACATATCCGAAAGCCTAGTCGACTTAGAAGAAGATGCACTTATTACATACTATGTCCGGTTGATAACCTTGCGACTAAAACCTCCAACTCTCTTTAACCTGCTCAGTAAGGTATTGGGCTACCAGAAAATAGTAAACGATTTAAATAATTTTACACTGGGCATCACTGACCTCTGACAACAGCTTCTTGATAGCTAAGCCCGAATAAATATTGTTGTCGGGAGCGTTTAGGGGAGTGCAAGATTGACGAGCACTAGCCAGAATGAAGCTCATTGAACTTCAGCTTGAAAGTAAAATCCTTGACTACTCATCAATAATTTATGAATTTCGCTATTGTTTGGATCAGGTCTTTTCGCAGCTCACCACTCGCTTCAGTATTCATCAATTTACAGTCAATCTTATGTTTGTTTCATATCTGAATATGATGGCACTCCGGCGAATAAACATGTGGGCAATATGGTATTAGACATCAAAATTCCAATTCGATTTTCCCCACATCACCTTGTGAACCGGCTATTCAGACTATAAATTTGATTCATTCATTACATATCAAAGTGAGCGGAACCTTCGCAGACGTAGACGAACTAGACTCAGTATGAGGAACTAGGCAATGCTTATCCTTCTTCTGTGAAAGAATGGCTTGGGTGAGGGATCCAAACATCTTGTCGTTCATCCGAAGTGTTATACTACATTGAGTAATGAGAGCTTATTTGGCGTACTCTAGATTTGTAGTTTTATTATTTTCAGAAAAACAAAGTTTCAACGAAAAGACTGTTTTTGATAAAATCTCTTCTTTGGCTAGTAAAATTATACGAAATTAAGTGACAAGTTACAATGTTATTGATCCGAGGTTAGTGAAGGGGCAGGGTAATTGGATAAAAGTATAACACTACTTCGTTGTGGTTAGGAACACAAACGAAGTCGGTTCCTCAACCTTTGATCAATAACGTTGTAACTCGGCACTTAATTTCATATACTTGTACCAGCCAAACAGGAGAATTTATTGAAAACAGTCTGTTCGCTGAAATTTTGTATTTCATGAATGCTACGGAGATTTTCAATTAGTCTCTCCAGCCATGACGTAACCTCTTTGGTCACTTAACAGGCTCATTTGTGACACATGGTTAGTTGGACCAGCAACAATGAGGTTGTTTCACCTAAGTGACACATGAGCAAATAACAATGAATCAACCCACACTAGACATCAGAATTTACACATTTATAAATAATTCTTTAAGATACTGACATTTACAACCTAGGGGATTTTGCCGTGTGTTTAAGTAGAAGCGAAAACCAATTTAAATATAATGTTTTACTTAACGAGTACCTGCCTGATAGCAGCAACGTGAATTAATACTAACAACTAACGGGAGACAACGAAATGACGGAGTTGGATTTCATACTGTTGTATGAGAGGCAGTTTTGTTGTGAGTAGTATACTACTCGCAAGTAGTATATCACCTACGGGAGACATTCAAGAACAAAAGGGAAAGCTTCAAACTCCAGGAAGACGATAGACAAGAAGAGACTATCGGAATGGTGTGCACATTTTATGGGAAAATTTCCGTCAAGGCGAATGACAACGTACTGTCAACCAATGCACGTGAATGTACGTCTGCCGTGCAAATGAGTGCACGCGTTTGTGGTCCAATTGTGACATGACCTGTACGGGAGTTTGCGCAATGAACGAATTCTCTGGCCAAGCGCCTTTTGCGATCACAACAATACCACTTGTGATGTTCTGTTCTTGCACGTTACTGTCTCAAGTTTCATTATTTACCATGGTGTAATTTAACCGTTCTCGCAAGGTATGTCCGAAAATAATTGTTCACTTTAAATTCTAGGTAATTTGTAAATGAATTGAATACACATTTTTGTGTTTCCCCTCTGATTTATTTAAAAATGAAAAAAATGTCAGAAGATGAACACAATAGAATCCTCCTAGAATGGTCATGTTTTGATATTAATCGATTCCACAGGTTTTTTGCATTTCGAGCGCTGCCCCTGTTCTTATCAGCTCTTTAACTGCATTGATCGCAGTCGATAAATCAGTTAATTATAGAAATGGACACACTCTTGGCAATTTGTCAAAGAGATGAACGGTGAGTTACCATACATCGTTATCTTCAGGAAGATGTCTTCTCCAAGCTGACACTTATTTACTACAATATTTTATCCCATGAAACCCACTCTGAAATTCATCTGTTTAGTTCCTAAACTATCCACACCACGAACAATCATGTAAGCAAGCTTTCCAATTGCTGAGAGTAAACTATCATATCAGACTGCTCCCGGTGTAATCTACAACTGAAATTATAGATGTCACCTAATAGTGGAAAGTCAGGGCTTTGATTGGATTCGAACCAGCGACAGAAAAACAATGCCCATAAGCAGCAAATACTCTAGCAGCTGAGCAATGACAGTGACGTTGATGGATTTCAGCGTGAACGCCCCAACTTTTCAAAATTGGGTCTCATCTAAAATCGTAAATCTACCAAAATATTTAGTAGCAATAAACGTATAGTCATTGTGCTACACTCAGAGGTAGAACTGGTAACAGATATGGCGAACCTGTGCCGAAATACTGTGTGAATCACTCGTTCAAATCGCTGACGCTGTTCGCCGCAGAGACAAGACGAACAGCCGGAAAATTGATTCAATCGGTTATTCATAATTTCATTTTTGGCTTCTTCCTGACTTAGCTAGAGTACAAAATTGCTTAATTTTCAAGTGAGATATGCATCACGTGACATGGATAAAATTAGGCCAACTACGTTCAAGTCGACGAAAGTTTCCCATCAATCTACTCCCGCACATCTGACGTTTTATGCCGAAACGTCCATGAGCAAAATACTATAGAGTAAGGGGCTTCAAGAGTTTGTTAACTGCAATGGTTACGCTTCGTCCCAAGTGGGCTATGGTTAGTAAAACTTGATCTGCCTTGGCATAATCAGACAATCCAAGTAATCGTAGGTATCCTTAAGAATTAGTCGGGTTAACTGACCATAAGTTTTAACAGATAATTACTACTTCATTTACAGCGCTCATGAAAGACGCAGGAAGTCTCAGGATCGTAAAATTTATTTGCTGGTCATAACGTTTACACTTGTTTGGAAGAGTGTTATTTCCACTCTCTGCCTCATTGCACAAATCAGATTATCCTCCTTAGTTTACTGTATAGTTTTCTACCACCGATATGTTTGAAACATTGTCCACGGATGACACCTGTGACAAAATGTTCTAGTTAACCTGTATTAACTTGCAATTACTTTGTCGCCTATTCAAGCGAACATGTGTTTGCACCGTAACTGGGGTGAGTCACTTGACTTTGCATGTCATAACTAATGCATGTTTGACAGCCCATATTAGTCTATCTAACTGACAGGTGTACTTAATGCTTATATCGAGCATGGTAAGGTAGAGAAGTTTCAAAACGATCACTGGATTTTGAAGACAGGTAAAAGACAGTTTTAGAGAGATGCATTTATTGAAAAGGTTTCAAACTAACTAGGTTTGTAAGGTTAGAAATTGATTCATTTCGGGTAAACTGTGAAAAAGAACAGGAAAAATATACGATCTTCGACCAACTTTTCACAGACAAAGAAAGTTCTCATTATTTCCAGGATATTTGATTTTACCGTTTGGTATTCATAGCTTCCGTTAACAGTACCCACTACTATGTGAATGTTAATGAAACTGTATGCTTGCTAGTCGAAAACTAAACATGTTTCTCCGATATGACAATCACTGCGTATTAACTGAAGCACCACCAAAATTTTACTCATTCAAAGAATCTCACCGTTGTGGTAATACGTAACGTCTGGAAATTAATTGCAGAAAAGTGAATATTTTAGCAGTCACAACGGATAATGTTTGGGTGTTCAAGTATAATAAGTCGGTCGTACCTAATGTGAGGTCAGTGGGGCAGTGACTAACAAGATCATCACGGTGAAACGAGATCGAAGTTTTGATGGCGAGCCTAGCAGATACATACGCTACTGTCAATAGTTAACGACAGCAAACCTTCTGTCTAGTGCTTTTTCAGAAAAAATGCTGGTTAAAAGCCTGTCTGACAGCGAAGACCGTGATCGGCTGTGGGTGATTTTCAACTTCTAATCTAAAATTTTGCTGACTGTCGGTAGGAATGAGGCACAGATTTAGAAACGCCGTAAGGCTTTATCTGATCGTGCAAAGACCGACACTTCGTGTTCCACTCAAAAATAATCGTTGCAAACAGAATAATATAAAAATTATCACTCACGTGATTCCACCATAGTGTTTACTGCATAAAGTTGTGTAATGAGAAAGGTATGTTAAGCTCTCGTGTCAAATTTTATCTCTTCGAACAAGAGGCTGCTCATGTGTCATCAAATTAGGCTTGTGTGTTTGTGAGGTTTGCTAACCCGCCGATTTAGGGTTAACGAGAAAACTTACCCTTATCCAACTCCGAATCAAGCACTGCATAACGAAAACAATTGATTAATAATATAATCAAAAAGTAGAACAATAATTTCGGCTTGTTGTGCGACATTTACTGTTAATGTGCACTAACATGTTTCGTTCGCGAATAATGTATTGTTAACAGTTTGTTGAAAACTTACGTTGAGAAATGTGAATGGGGATGGCTGAAAAGCATACAATGCATTTTTAATAAGAATGTTCGAGATAAGGTTTCAGGTGAACATAGAAATTAGCTGTCGATAATTTATCACAAGTTTCAAGAGTCCAAATCTCCCCAGACATTAGATGTGGTTTGCATGCTTCTAATTAACCTTGATTACTTCCGGTTGCGATGCAAGTTTTGGTCTTGGATACAAAATGATTTAGACAGTATGGTCAAAATCCAACCGTCCCTGGATTTTTCCAACTTGGACTTCTTTTTATTGAAAAATACGTTTCTGACAAGGAGACAAACAAACTTCCTCTAGGTAATTAACTTTTCTCCTGTCCATATACCATTTAATTTCAAACTCTTTTTGGAGTCCACTGTGAATCGCAAAATATTTGTCTATACATTTGTTCTTATCTTGTCTATTCGGAACTAAAATGTATGGGACTTTGCATTCCTTTCTCAATGGTATCAAAGCTGTACCGAATTCATCCAACTGCATTGGCGATCTTAGTTCAAAATGAAAATTGGTTTAAGTCTGATCATGTAAAAGTTTCTTCTTAGCCAGATTTCTTGACAACTCATTCGTTCAATTATATCCATCTGTTACACCCTTCGTTTACAGTTAGACAGATTGTTTTGAAAATTAGTTAGGACCTATTTTCTACGAACTGAGATAGTTCAGCGAAAAGTGCAGATTATAAATAATACTGAAACAGAGTGTACAGAAACATAATGTGTCATAATACTTTCCCAAAGTGCGTGGCAAATATTCTGATTTTGCCGCCTGTTAGTTACACATGAATAGTGAACTTCAAACAAGCATTACATCAAAATTTATATTGTGCCTTAGATAAGTGGTTACATGCGATACACAGGGATTGTTGCACATAGGAATATCATTAGTTCGCCGGAAGCAAATCCTGAGTGCTGATGCTTAATCTGTTGTGACAATCACTATGTAGTTAGTAGATTTCCAAATACAAGTTTTGTTCATTATAACAAGACGTTGATAAATCGTCATCACCCGAGCTGTTTGAATTGTACAGCATTTACTTTGCCTGAAACATTGAGTTCCTGTTAACCACTTGATCATAGCAAAAACGAAGACATACATTCTGTATAATCTCGTCAGTCGCAGCCTTGCTCTTAATGAACACAAAACGGGGTTTGGTTACAACACAGTTTTATGGAGCCAATCCTATTTGTGTCCTTGATGAACTGAGGACAGAACAGGAAATTTTGAGACAATCCTTACCGGTAAGTGGATAGTTTGAGAAATTCGTCGAAGCACATAATAAGGTGAATACTAGCAATGAGCCCATAAGAAGGATTATTTCCTCTTATTGCCATTTAAAGGAGACCGTCTAGTCAACGACATAAAGCACACATTAAAGTGCAATCTGGTTCGAGTGTATGCCGCTGTACAGTTGCGTTTAGTTCAAAGCACCCGAGGACCAGTTCTCGGCATTCGCGAAAATAGTTTATCAAACACTTCTGTCTCCCTAGTTGTGTACCAGTTCATTTGCATTTACATCGACGTTTACATAAGCAGAACAAATCGACAACTATCACAGCGACTCGTCGGACACATCACGAAATGGCTGGAACAGCTGGTGACGCACCAGCCTTAACTTTGTAAACCGACTTGTCGAATTCCACCGTCGTCCATTGCTATACACGTCATGACAACAGGTCAACAATTTAACCTCTTGAACTCATTTGAAATATTTTTGTGCACTGGAAACTCAGAGATGTTGGCTTTCTACGAAGGGGTGCCTAGTCGGTTGAGGTAACCTACGGGGCTGCCATAGACATGAGTACATAATACTTGATCTGTTTGTAAGCGTGTCTATTCCTGTTCATTTTTATCCGTACCACGTACATGACCGGCATGTTTTACGTTTGCGACTGGACAGTAAATAGAATGTTAGCGTTTGCTTTATCTCTTGTGTTTTATATACGTACTGGCTGTTAAAGTACTCACCTTTCAAATGTTGGATGACTAATTTTGTGTTCAAGATTAAGATCATTTAGGTTAATTGCAGAATGGAAACATTTTTGTAAACACATAACTCATGAATTTTTTATTATTATTTACAAACGGTTAAGGCTGTTGATGTCTCCCTGATTGCTCAGCTAGCCCTGAACCAATAAGGATACGTTGTGTTCACCGGTTCCTATTGGAATGCGGAATGCATTTATGCGAAAACGCCAGTTAGATGTGAGCATGAAGTCACTGATCAAAGCACACATATTTCACAAGTATAATATTTCAAAGTGGACAACACTCATTTGATCGAAACCTTTGAATATCACTGATGATCAAGATCACGTTCAGTTGGTTTACTGAAGAGAGTAGCCCCAACCTAATCGTGAAGTCACGCGGTCATTAACCGAATCAAAACAGAGTGATTCTGTATATTTCGCTGTGAATATGAACGGGCAACGTGAACTCTGTTTGCAAAATTACGGTCGTACCTTTCGATGTGAGCAATAGATCACGTCGATTGTAAGTTTGGTGGTCTAGTTAACTAGTTTAGTTTGTTACGGATTAACTGTTCTCTGACGTCACCCAGTCACACATTCCCTTATGTCGGAGAAAATATTCCCAATTCTAGAAAAATGTTTACTGAGAATGGCTTCAACCCACGCGTCGACGTTACTTTCAAACGCATACCTTATTCGAGTGTGTTCTAGACTACTACAAGCTCGAAAGTATCACCGCGAAGTTCCACATCGGCCAACTCACCTTCAATATAATCATTTGGGACTGCAATGGCAAGGTGTATTTTTATTAACTGTGTGAAAAATCTTTTGCACAGAAGAAAAGCTTTGAAGCAAAATCGTTTTGTCATAAAAAGATCAAACTACAAGATGGTTCATAAAAATGACTATTCGTCTAGTTGTGAAGTCCACTGAAAAAAACGGACTTCACCGAAAGTAAAGGAGTAAGGCCCTCTTTAAACGCATGATTCTAAACGACGAAGTATAAGATTGGTATAACGAGCTACTGTGATACCAATCACAGAATAATTCGAACTATCGAACAGGCATCGAATGTAGGGAGCACGGTCGTTCCTGTACAACCGCGTATTTATTTTCTCAAGAAAAATAAATGCATTAGAAAATGCGATTGTCTAAAATGAAGGTTTGAAGAAAACGGACTATCGAGCTGCTTGATGTAACAAGTGTTATAGTAGTAAACGTTAGTCCATGTACAGCATAAAGAAGCTTACCCAGTTCGTAGTATTCGACAACTGTAGAAATTGAATACGTATTCGTGAAAACAATTTGTAACACATTAAAATAATATTATCGACATGATTATTAGTATTTTTCACATGTTCTGTTTACCGAATTGTACATTCTTGTCCACTACATGAGGATAGGGGGAACGAGAAAGCAAACATGTTTGCAGAATACTATGCGTTATGTTTACCGTGAGAGAAATTCAATAGAATAATGCACTTATCCTCAATGCACTAAATGTTCGTTTAAACGGTCCACTGAATTGGGTCTTTGAAAAATAATTCCGGCAGACTCCAACTTTCATCAAATTGGGATTGTGGTGAGAAGCATCTTTAGATATCTCAATAGAACAGATTATTTTGATCTTTCCAAACCGTGTGCACTTTGTTCTGCTCAAGCGATGTCATCCCCAATTCCCTTGGCGCTCTTTCACGGTTATCATGAATCCCTGGCTGAATTTCCAATTCTAAGTTTTGTTTATTACGCATGTCGTGGCGTCAGTTTCACCCTTAATGGCTTATACCCAATGAAACTTGAACACCATTTGTAATTAATCTCAGCTTATTTCGAAATGAGAGACTAACTTCAGGTGTCGCCCCTGTTAAGGCTCGTCAATAGTGCATATCCTTGGAACGGTTACGAAAAGAACTCCGGCTTTGCTTTCATGAAATCACTGAGTTGACCAGTGTACCATTGACCTCATATCGTGCGCAAAAACTCAGCCACATTTTTTTCGAGTGATGTAATTTGTTGGAGCACCGACCAGACGGAGGAATGCATCATCATGATTACACCTGTTGGTTTGCTCCCACCCACCCTTCTTTTAACGATTTTGCTTTCTACTGGCAGGTTGGTTTGCATTTAATCTGCATACGTGGGCCGTCCACAGGTTTTGACTAATCGACTCCGCATTTGCTTGCTAGACTTGGCCAGGTATTTTTTTCGTTGCTTTTATTCCCGGATCTGTATAGTCTACTTGTTGTTATACTCCCTGTGAACATGAATAATTGGGGTTTGTTGTAACGCTTATTTCCTTGAGTATGTTGTCGTTGATTCCGTGGTAACTGATCCAACTTGAGTTGACCATTGGGGTCTGATTTGCCGATTTGCGCTTTAAGAACAACGTTGTGTTATTGATGACAGCTAGGCGTTTTGTCGCCTATAGTAGGCTCCAGAAATATCAAGGAAGAATCGGACTGCCATCTTGTCCCAGCTGGGTATCGTCAGCTGCTCGTTGTCCGGAGAATACAGTTCGAGGATAAGATAATTGCGAACAGTGAACATTAAAATTAAATGCTTTCAGCAGATTTCTCTGAATCCCTTTCGGAGTTCTAGAGAAGACTTACCGGTCTAACCCATTCAAAAATATGGATGAGGTAATTATGCCGAGCGAGTGCACGGCACACAGGCTAATATCGTTCCACGATCACACTGCAAGCACCACTTAGTTGTATATTATGTATACTTGAAACCAATCATATATAAGAGACACTACTGTCTGCAGAAAAACATGACACCATCTATGTGTTACACACAAATAATATAAGTTGACCCACTCTCCCAGATCAATTGCATCGGATAAAAAGCCTCAGCACTTACTTTCGCTCATGTTCACGCTTGCTAAATAAAGCAAACGGCAAATTCTATCGTTATTTGTGCACTTTTCAATCTACATGCAATTCAGCTCATATCAAAAACAAACATACCTTTTTTAATATACGGCTTCACTAAAAAGTTCACATAAGTAACTTAACAAGGTTCATTGTACTATGATTAAAATAATAATACTGTGATTGTTAATATTAATAAATAACCTTAATAAATCATCATCTTCACTACTACCTGAAAGTATTTACTGAATATTCAGAAGTAAGCAATAAACTGAAAAACTTACGATAAGCGTTCAGCATACGAGCAGCTGAAATGGAAATTCCATTCGGAAAGTAACTCTCGTTTTGTATGATCTGGTTGACAAGAGCAACCAGAAAAACGTTAGACAAAACGTATGCAAAATTATATTTGCTCACTTGGCTTAATGTATCTCTTTGCTACAATACAAGAAACAAATGTTTCTGATGCTGGGATAATATCAGGCGATAAAATAAAAATCAGACGCGCAACAAGAAAGGCATATAATAGAGATGTAAATTTTACGAAATTTCAACTAATAAATGAATCAAAAACAAACTAGATAGACTGTTTACCGTCTTTATTCTTTCCACCTGAAATTTAACGAACCGGTGAACATATTGTATACATCGACTCTAAGATTTTGAAAATGACCGCCAATTTTTCCATAAGAATAAGAAGAGACTTACGACTTACCACTTTGGAAAAGTACTTTTTCTGATAATCAACAGGGGATTTTCGGCATATGGAAAAATTGTTTTTTCGCATTCAATTTGATATATTATCACATCTCAAGTGTGTTTTGGAAATAAAACAGTAAGAGGAAGCTGTTTCATGATAGTGAATATGGTTCTGTTTATCCCACAAACTGGATCAACTAGATTTAGAGAGTAGAGACGTATGAGGGTGTGAAGTATATCAAAGTCACACCCACAAAGTTAGTTGATGTAACAGGGTTTGACGCGGTTTATACGGTTCATGTATTTCGCGGATATGATTGAGCACAACACATATGTAATCTTCAAAAATCCCAATATTCCGTGTGCTGTTATAAAATCTTGATAACTGAGTTAATTTCAGGGCTGCTGAGTTTTCCAGTGTCGATAAAGTCGTCTATAATATATTTCTACTGCAGGTAGGTTGGACTAAGGTACAGAACATACAGTTCTTTGCAAGAACTTCCGGGAGTTGAACCTCTGCTACTGGAGTTTGATGAATTGTAAACATTGTATTTTTGATTAAGCTTCTGACAGCATGCAAGTAACGGTTAACGGTCAGAAAGATTGTTAACAATATGAGAATGTAGACGGTAGAAGCAATTGAATTTTACATAGGATTAGACCTCCGTTATTCAAACACTGCTCTTAAATATCACACAATACTGTAGTCACGGTCAGATTACTTGTTGGAAAACTACGTAGCCAATGTTTAGTGTTTTCGATAAAGCGTAATCTCAAAGAATTTTCTGGCGCTAACATTGAAGTTTGGTTCAAAACTAGTACGAGATATGGAATTGAGGCTTTAACCACAAGTGAACTGTGAGATTATGATGATTTTGATGACAAACTTGAAATTACACTGAAAATTCGGCCTAATTTCCGATGCTTGCGTTTAGATGAGACAAAAAGCATACATTTGTAAGGAAACTTCTGCTTACGGAAGTGCACGAATGAACTCCAAACTTAAATTAGAAATCATTTTTTGAAGTTGGATCATAACAGTAACATTGCACTATATTTAATGCCGTGGAAAATTGACCGAACACAGCAAGTGACAGAAGATACCGCCGGCGAAAAATTCTGACTAAACAAGAATGACAGAAATAATTCAGGACAGTTCATGCGGAATAATGTCGCAACACGATTGTTCGTAGGCTGTGACTAATAACGGCCGATTTGGCAGACCTGACAGGAAGTAACCTATCGGTTTGTGCCACTAAATTATAACATCTACTTATTTTATTACCATGAATTCTCTGTTTTTCGCCAAATTTGTGTAAAACTAAACCAGCAAACTGAGTGAAAGCTTGTGGCCTAATTTAATTGATAACTATATGCTACTTGTAATAGGTTGTTGAAATAATTTTTAACAAATTAGGAAATAAGGCAAGATATAATTATTCACGGTCCGTCTCAACTTCATTACGTAAACATTAGGTTGCGCTGGATTATTACGATAGAAACTGGACTTTAAACTTTAAATGTCCGCAATCAGGTTTTGCGCAAAATCTATCTGCTTTCTAGAGCTCTCTTTAGTAATATGTTTCAGCACACATGAAGATGAGACGAAACGAATGCCGGACAAATTTGAGCTGTAAAGTTATATTCGATTAACAAATCAGACAAGTGAAATTGAACTTTTCTCATTATTTGTGTACAGCAAACAACAGCTTTAATTTCTTATTAACTTTAAGGCTTTTCTATAGCACTTACGACTTTGACAATCTAAAAATATTGACCGTAGAATTCTAATGGTTAATTTAAAATATACAACAGAACTTATAGCTAACAACATATGTGCTGTGTAGAAATCCGAGTTTTATCATCCCAGTTTTATCGAAAGTATTCACATTCGTGTTAAATGCAAAGCTAACTAACTACGTAGTACTGGTAGGTGATGAAAATGGAATAATCGTTGTTCGAATACTCATACTCCCATGAAATCGTATAACGAATGCATAAATACATTATATCAGCTTTTAGAGGCGAACTCACGATCAATGACGTCAAGTTTATAAACTGGTGAAAAAAGAGTTCATTTTTTTACGTTTCTGATCTATGAGGTGTTTTATCGGAAATCAGACGGCCCTCCCGTCTGATCGTACAGTTAGTTACTGACATGCAACGTAACTTACCCCCAAGGTTCCGGCCTACCACAGAACAGCAGAGGAGAAAGTTTCATCAAATACTATTTTTCTATAACATACTGTCTTATGAGTGTTTGCAAAATGATGGACGCTCAATACAAGAAAGCGTTTGCTCGACAGAAGGCAACTTCATAGAGTATGGTTTCACCAATCAAAGCATCCTCATCCATCACATGAAGTGATACTAAGGATATAATAGAACTCAACATTAACGTGAAGGGTTTTAAATGTATATACTGTGAAAAACTGGAAAGTCTTATGCATAGGTGAATACTCCTCTTCCCTGTTATCTGACAACTGAGTAAGAACTGACGCACACAACTGAACACTAAATTTTAAAAGACACCCTACCTGACCGGAACATTTTCATGATAAACCGATCGCAGAGATGTAGATAATATGAAAGTTGACAACTAATGTTTTCATCTCTTAGGAACAAACCAGATAGTCTAACAAACTTCAATTTGCAACGGAGTGTGAGCACTCACTGGTTAATTGCGTGTTATCCACTGATCGAACCAAGTTACGTGTATGTTCGTTATTTACTTTCGTGCTTGTATTCAACACGTGAATTAAACAAGACTGGCGCTCAACACAATTGCAATTTTTCTTCTTCTAACATCCTCGTTGTTTATAATCATTTAGAACTGCACTCAGCAAGGGCCTCTATTTCTGACAAAATCCGTTCCATCAAATTGAACACGGCATTTCAGCAATCTTGGATTACCGAAACATATGCCATTTGTCCGTGTCCATAAAGACTGGTTAGGACAGCATGCTTTATGCTGCACACTTGTCTCATCCTTTATTTCGGAAAACAACAGTTTACACATCACCGACATTATGGAAATTTTGTTTTGTGGAAAGAAAACAGACTACACCCGTTTTGAACGGAGCACCGCAAAGTCAATTAGCTTACCCTGTGAAACTTTGAAGCCTGTTAGTGAACAAATGTGAGAGGCATACTTTTGGATTATCAAATAATTTCTAAGAAATTTAAATGGCTTCAAAAACATATCTGTAAGATTCATTCGGAAGAAAAAATTACGAGAAATTTGTGCCTACCTGTAGACAAATTGCGAGTTACAAGTCAATAAAATCTCACCTTTGCGAAAGCGATCCACAGCTAAAATTTATTTCAACTGATTCAATGATTTTGATAATGACGTCAAAAATTATCTCCGTAACAACACTAAGGTGGTCAAAATGTGTCTATGGCATTCGCCTAATTAATTTACTGCTAAAGGCTATGCAAATTGTTTACGCTAGAAGTTTGCTCACCTTTTTGATTTTTAACAATCACTATGAAAAAATTAAATGTTTAAACAACAATTTCAAGCATATAGTACCATGTGTAAAAGTGTTATATGTATTCTAGTTTAATTTGTATGCGGCGCGCCAAATCTCAGGATCCTGGATTGTACTTTATAACCTCAGATGGAAATTCAAATGACAGCTAAAATTAAAAGGACTCACTTCTGTTTAAATCATTCTCCAAACCTTTTAAAAAGAATAACAACAAATTAGTTTAGCTTTTAGTAGTAACCGTGGTACGTAGATTTGTTGTAGCTCCCACACCAGTTCACTGCTTAAATAAAAACTCCGTATTAAAAATGAGTTTATGTTTAACTCTAACACTCACTTTTCAATGGAACAAAATACATAGTTAATTCTATTTCTAATTTCTAAGTATTGCACAGTTTTCAGAGTAAATGTGTGATGGTTTAACGTCAGATTTGAACAAACGATTTGTGTGGGACTTACTTAAATAATCTTCTACCGGGTCATTTAATAAATCGCAATAATTTTTACTACCATTAGTCATAGTCCAATGGAAAAGAAACATAGACATTTGTTGTACGATTTCTTTCAATATTTAGAGCAAGATCTCAGCGTGGTTGGTTTGTGTGTTTCGTTATTTGTGTTGTGAGTAATCAGTAGCAGTCGTGCGTGGTGTGCAGTTCTTCCATGGACGCCGGTATATGACATCTGAACCAACCACGATCTGATATATCACTTCGAAATGTTTAGGTGACCCTGAAGTAAAAGCCGGTTTCCGGCAACGTGAACGCATTTTATGTGCATAAACACGTTTATCTCATCACAATCGACTGACTTTCTTCAAAACCTTTGTCAACCATATTAGTAATAGCCTGGTTCTTTCAGAATCTTGACGCCCCCAGTTTTTAATCAACTGGAAGCACTGATTGGTAATTTCTCTAGGGCCTAAGCAGAACTCTTTCTTGAAACGCTTCGTTTTGATAACATGAAATTTGATTCCATTGTTTATAACTGTACGTAATCTGAAGATGAATTAAAAAGTACCTGACTAATAGGATATGGCTTGTCTAATTGCACACCCAAGTCATTAAGCATGGATACAAGATAAGTCGTAAGATACAATCCTTAATAAATGAGATAATGTACAGTTAGTTTGGTATCTGCGTTCACTGAGGTATACAGATCACAGAAAAACTCACTTGAAGTGAACGATTTGGTTACTAGAGTTTTGAGTAAATTGGAGTTTTGAGAAGTGTTTGAAGAACGACTAATTTGTAAGTTCCAGATAGAAGGTGCACATATGTCCCTAAAGCATAATTATTCCGCAATGTAATAAATGACAACCGATTTGGTTGGTTGACATTCTTCAAGCCATAAAATGTGTGGTGGTAGATTTTGTAAGCAAGACATTGTGAACCACAAAATATTTCCTGAGTCCATTGGTAGGTGAATCAAAATGAACCGTTATGTACTTAACGAATTGATTCATAAGTCTGTGACAAGTTACATCAACAGCGATTTGTCAGCAATAATTGGAATGCAGTTTCATTTGAGTAAATCAGTAATCGACTTTTTTTCACATCGCATTCCATTGCAAAGGTGTCCAGTTATTGCGAGGGTTATGAGCCAGAATGATTCCAATCTGTCGGGAAATAATTCATTTTCTTGACAAAACAAACGTGGTTTTCGAAATGATTACGCACACGTTATGTATAACAGATTATAAATAAACTCTACCATCAACAATTCTGTTACTCACGGTTCACGTAATAGCCGGAGACTGTTGGTATAAAGTTTAGGTTTTATTTCATTTTTCGAAAGCATTGATTTGAACATTATTGTATCTATTCATTTATGGCTGGTGTCCTCCAAACGAGAGTAATTCTATGAACACATGCGAATTAAAAACGTTAACTCGCAAGTAATGAACTAGAGTTGCGACTCACCTGTAATGTAATTCTGAACAACTTTGAACAAGAAAGGAACAACCATAAGTTAATTTTCAACAGAAATGCATTACTGTCAAAAAATATTACTAACAATGTTGGCTATCAACTTACCTTCCAGTATCTTGCGATCTCCTTAATGAAAAATGCGTATAATGAAATCATCCATATTAGAAATCAAACACTGTCTTATAATACTAGTGGTTTTACTGATGGTTCCACAAGGTTTGTCTGATCAATCACGTCATTCACTGAAAAACGAGTTAAGG
Source organism: Paragonimus skrjabini miyazakii (assembly GCA_014338405.1). NCBI lineage: Eukaryota > Metazoa > Platyhelminthes > Trematoda > Plagiorchiida > Troglotrematidae > Paragonimus > Paragonimus skrjabini miyazakii. The sequence goes on along the minus strand of JTDE01000453.1, from coordinate 215,346 downwards.
AATTTGGACTTGTTCACTAGACTAATCGAAAGGCCTAACCAATTGATTTGCAACAGGTATATAATTGATATCACAGAAAGGTACGCTACTACGTCACCAAATGACGCTTTACTCTACGGGTTCCGTTTCACTGAATACACATTTAATTTATTTTGCAAACTTTACTAATCGGGTAAATATGTGTTCAACAGATTTTGGTTGCTGTCGATTTAAAGATGTAACTGAGAATTAATGTTTCCCAGATTAGTTGCTTGATTCATAAATTTATAGTATCAGCACTTTGAATAGTATCGAGTTAAAGGTAACATAGCAGATTCTTATGTCTTTTGGGGAAGAGGGATAGGTGCTATCCGATACACGTGTTCACTTTCAAAGAAATTTCGTGTAATTACTTTGAGACTTTGGCGTGGTCACTGAAATATCAGAAAATAAATTAGTTAGAAATTCTCAACATTTCAGTTTAAACTCAGTTGACTTTCATTTATAGCGGTAACTTTTTTCCAAGAATCATTTCGAACGTACCTGTCTGAAGAAGGCTTTCAGCTACAATGTACAACGTGATAAAGTATCAAAAATGATTATGAACAGAATTAGTTGTCAACATTGTCTGCTCCTTCATGTTACGGAGTAATTTTACACATTTCAGAACCAAAGGGAAAGGATCAACTTACCGTTTGTTTTCAAATTCATAGCAACTGAAAGCGAACATACGTTTCGGTAACTGTCGTGTGATTTCGTTTCATCTATGTGTTAAACGTTAAAAAACATTTCATCAAAATATTAGCAAAAGTCTTCGGGTCTGCTATTTTCACTTACTCGTTTCAAGGTTGTTTTTCCCTAGACGCGTCATTTTAAAAAATTAGAGAAGGAAACAACGAATTAGAGATGACTGACAATTTCTGGCAAGGCTAACACGCTTGCACTTTATCTTCACGTATGTTTCAGTCTTGTCATTATGAAAGGTATATCAAACTGTTGGCTTGCCTTCTGCTCCACCTAAAGATGATAACAATAATAAATATAGATAAAAATTAATTTTTCAGTCATACTAAAGTTAACAAGAATTTCCTACTTCATTCATAATGTAAGTTCCATTTAGCCATATGACTTACGAGTATGGAAGAATATTTTAGCTTGAAACAGAATAGATGTTAGATCGCTAAAGTAAGTTTCAAGTAAATTAATTTGCAACCATTATCATATGCAGCAGCTTATTTAAAACACAATCTACGAGGCCAGATGGCTCATAATGAAAACCGACCGATATTCATGTAGCCAACACAATCAGATGAGAAACTTGAGTTGAGATAGCGAAAACTTAGCGGAAACAATTCCTTCCAGCGATATATTTGCAATTTTTGTCTCAAGATAAGCGTGCTCAACCAGTTGGCGTATACGATTACTATTTTGTGAACCAGTGATTAAAATTGGATGCACTAAGGCGTGACCCATGTTTTACGATCCCGATTTATCTAGTTAGGATTCATAAGCGAGTCAAGTTCATGACAGTTGACTGCAAGTTCAATTGATCATTTCTGTGATTTAACAAATTCAAAAGTATTCATTTGGAATTCCCCACAGAGAAAACGCACAAAACGATATTTCGAAAATTACAGTTCCGTCAAGCTATATCTGCCTACTGACTCCAAACTAGTCACCGATTTTTCCCCCAGGTCCGGAAATAACTAACGTCATGAAAACTGAATACCCATTGACAATGAGTAGAATTACGCGACAATACAAACGACGTTCTTTCGAATTTGCTGTATAGATAAACGTCTACTGACATTCACTTGGCGGTACGCGTCAATTAGAACAATGATCAAATGCAACGAGTTTTGTAAAAACGTTCTGCGTTTAACGGTCACCACATGGACATCAGAAAGATCTTTGCTTTACAACTATGAATGTGAGCTACTATTGAAATACCACAAAATTTTCAGAATGCCGGAAAATGTAATCTTACCAGAATTTGCGAAGGTTTTCCACTCTAGCGGTAATCAATTTTGTCAAAGTTTGCGGAAATTCAATTTGTATAAAATGTTGCACACATCAATTAAGTTCAATCAAGCAAATGACTCGCGTGTTATCATGTTGATTCAATGTATGTAAAAAGAAGTCATTTACAAACCGTCCACCTTTTCACAGTAGTATGTATTTGTAGAGGATACCAAACTATCGTTTTCATTGTGCAATAGAAGATACCATCCTAATAGTGTGTGTTAAAATAACTCAGTACGAATAAATCGACTAGACCCATCGATACAACTGGTTGTACCAGACCCTGATTCGAACGTTTGAAGAACGCGTTGAAAAGACCAAGTGAATTCAACCAGAGAATCTTTCTAATGCCTATTTGTCTTCAGCCACAAGGTTATCTCGTACGTGATGGTAAAACTCACGGCTGTGCAAACCTGAAATTCAACAAATGGAATGTAAAATTTATTTGTTGTTATTCTCATCCTTACATATAAATTTATCAACATCGTACTCAGGCCTAGCTACCGGTTTTGGTGTTTGTCCTGAACTGTGTTGTGAACCCTTAATGATGCAAATAAATGACACGTTCAATGAGGACTGTACTCACTGTTGATCTCCTCTAGTTTGAAACCTGAAAATGTCAACCACGTGCAGTAATCCAATGGTGTGTTGGCTATTCAATGACTCATACCAAATTGATCTACACGGTGCTACTATCCGCGATATTGGAAAATGCAAATGAAGTTACATTGCCGACCACTAGCTGTTAATTCAGGCTTGGGACGAAAGTTTTGCAGAAGCCCAACCTGTAGTCAACCACTTGTGCAGTTGAAAGGGAAACAGTGAGTGTTGAAACAAATGAATTATTTTCTATCAATTGTTTGTTATGGGCTGCCAACTTGTAAATGTGTTGAAGCGTTCGCATAAAGTGTGTCTAGCTTGCATCAGCAGTACAACAAACATGCTGGACTGATTATATGAATATACTTGATATCTATCCTCAGCTTTCATCCTTTAAGTACATCTGTATGTTCTGTTTCTTCCAACTCAATTATCGTAAGTTCTGGCATCATCATCTGGATTCAGTCTATTTGTTAACAATAAATTTTGCCAATTTCTACCAATTTGTTTAGACCTTGACCTACTTCACTATTCCATTGTTAAAAAGTTTACTCGAACACCTAATTGATGCTTAGTTGAGATGAGAGAGATATTTTCTTCAATTCTAGCGTTCCCTGGATTAGTTGGATCGTTCTAGCATTACTGGGTTTCATAAACTACGCACAGCTCAGGTATATGATTTGAGTATATGCAAAGATGCTAGAAAAAGGTTTACACAAAACAGCATTAAAAAGTAGATTATGAACGCAGTCCTTTCTTTTTACACATCAGTAGTAATCTTAATAAACCTGGCTCGTCGTTGAATACTCCGTCAAACCAGCATCTGCAATTAAGCAGCTGCCATTTCCTATCTGGGGAATCGTGCATTGGGAACGTCTCGCGCGCAAGTAAATTTAGGTAGACCTCCAGGTATGACAATTCTATTATGCCTAATATGATATGGATGTTGTGATGGCCAGCGGGGTTCTTTCTTCTTAATTTTGGCCGTGACAGTGATATGCACTATCAGCGAACTTTAACCTATAGGAAACCCGAATCTTGTAATTATTTTCCAGTAACAGTGAACGAAACGTTTACCTGAACAAGAAAGTTTCCATCACATGTAAGTTGGATTTAAATCGAGCTTTCTGCCCTTCACTTCTATTCTCATCGGACAATGAGTAAAAGACAACGAATAGCATGGTATTTAACGTTTTTCTTAGTGGGTCATAAAAACGCAAGTATGTGAATAGGTCGTGAAACTCAACGCATCAACCATCCAGAGCGTCCTTCCCATATATTGATTGTTGTGTATTTCTGAGGAAAACGACTCAAAATAAGATTTGCAGGACTAAAAACCTGCTTAATTGACAAACAGTAATACACCAATTTAAATATACACGCCCAGCTTACTTTCTGTATTCCGACCACGGTTGATTGTTGTCAACAGACGTTTAGAAGGCAAGAACAAACAGCGTGAAGTCAGTTACATAGATAGTTCAGTCGGTAAACAATGAAAACCCTTTAACGCAAATAAAATCACAAATTGACTACACATCAAACTCTAGCTTATTTTCATATATAACCTGATGGAGTTTGATTTCTACTGAAAATCAGATCATGCATGTGTATGGTTGATCTCCCAATTTTCAAAGGTGATTCATGCGTACCTATGTGTATGCTTAGAAATGGTTGCTACCAAGGGCTAAATTGATCATAAGCTAAAAGAAACATTCATATCTGAGTGCAGGGTTGTATAAGCAAGTAATCGAGGCGTACTTGGAAATTGTCTTCTTCTAAATCAGGTTCTAATATGTCATGATATTAGTTAAATGTTATACCTAATGCTGCCAGTCCAGAGGTATATGCTGTATTGCATGACTTCAATGAATGTACTCTGTAAGTTAAACACTATTTATTTGCAATACCTAGTTAATAAAGTGTTACTATTACGCACACGTTAGTTGTGTCCAAATTAACTGATCTTTTCTATCCATCAGTTACCCCCAAACGTATGTCATTCATTGCCATATGATCATTTATTGAGGTAAGACTGGTATATGATATGACAATACGTCATTTTACGGCGCTACAATATCAGAAGGACGTAACAGTTATGACCATGATTTATCCAAATACTCTAAACTTCGTTTAGTAGGTAACGTGTTCCGGCCAACCTGTAGGAACACAGAATACCCTATATAAGTTTCATCTACGTATTCACATCAGCTATAAGTTAATTGAAAGAAACAATGTCTTCGTACTAACCATGATTACTAAAAGACATTTTCGACTCAGTAAATAGACCAGATGGTCTGATAATGTCCGATTCAATTTTCAAACTGGATAATCAAAGCATACACGTGGGCTAACGGTAACAAACTTCCAGTCAGGAGCATATTGGATAAGAATAAGTTGTGCATTCAGTAACAGAGTATAACTTACGTGAACAAGCATTTTCGATAGTGAAGCACAGCAGAAAGACTACAATTGGCAAGCTTGTCATCATCAAGTGGTTCCGCCGACGATTCCTTGTTACTCTTGTTTAGACGACGGTATATATAGAGTATCATTCGGCGACCGTTTGGTGCGGGTACGCCAACCGGGTGTATGGTTTGGATTTGATTGGTTGAAGTATTGTCTTGTACTTGAAGAAAGAGAAGCAATTTCCCACCTGTCGACCTCAAAGTAGAAGCGTTGTGTACGTGTCCGTTGAGGACGTAATCTACACACCGGTTTGTGCATTTTCCGGTTCACTGAAACACCCACAAAAGTTCTTCCAATAAATTCAAATCTGCAACTGCCGTGAGAATCACCTAAAAGATTTACACGATATTTCAGTATACTGTAGTCGTGCACTTTACTAATTTTAGTGAGGCATAGCACTTATGCATACGTCTTACTTGATAAAAATTGGTTATGTTAAGCTTTAATGAAGTCTAACTTCTTTAATTAATTCCTTGGTTTAGCCACAACGAGTTAAAAACCAAAAGAGTCATCGGTTTCGCAACGTTTCAACTCTCTCAGAGAGCCTTTATCAGGCGATTTAAATCAGAGTCTGTTAATGTGATACGATCTAATACAGAATCTAAGTAACAAGTTCAGTGTTGCTCAATCTGAAGTTGTTTCAGTAGTTGCACTTTATAAATCTGGTAAGTAAAGAAACCTTGGGTTGAAAGTTCATTTGAATCTGTCTGTGTTCATTTGGCTTGAAAGATGGAACACCCATTAGTACCGACGCAAAGATAGATGTCACTGATAGCCTGGTTCAACTAACTTTGGTAACCGCCAAATTTAGACATAAAAATCCGTAGACAGTCGTCTACAATGTGTGTCATATAAATGAGACCTTGCCGTATACATTAGTTGCGATTACAACCTAAAATAAGTTGGTCATTAAATAACTGAGGGACCACAGAAACGTGATAATGCTCGTCATCATTGACAAGAAAGCATTGAAAGCAACACGAATGAATGAGCTCTTACGTGAAGCTCGTTAATACGTATATGTTATTTTCACCGAAATTCTTTCATGAAAACAATACTCTTTGTTCGTGTTTCCATAGATTGACGACTGGAGCAAAGTAAGCAGCCCGTTGACTCATCGGTCAGTCATCGTGATAAATAGTTAACGGTACCTGGATGGGGAGGTTCAAGATATTTAATCACGTATATATGATATGCTGCTGAGGCGTCCAAAAATTCTCCTAAATGCATGGAAAATTCAGAAAAACTTTAGAGCTGATGTATTTACGGATTGTGTTTGTCATTTCATTATAACTAATTCACTGAAAGCGATCTGAGATATAATGGACAAAAGACCTGGAATTACTAGAGGGCACTGACGAACTTTTGGGAAACGTTGTACATACTCAGGCGAAACTGCGCAGGATCTCTTACTTTCGCAATGAAGCATACACAGGGGTCAACTGGGGAACAAAATGAGTATATCAAACGAAATTAACTGTTAGTCATCAGTTATGTAAGCCCGACAAAACGTATCAAATTTTTAACAAAATTCACTTGAAGAAAAGTAAAAGTTGTATTCCGAGGATAGGGTAGAGGAGGCTAGTTACTGTGTTTTATCTCGGTGCTCTTGGGTAGACTGCTTCTCATTCACGTACAAATGGGTGTGGCATGAACAATTTGGGGTCAGTAGAGCAGTAGTTAACGCGGTTGCCTACTGAAGCAGTCGCCGTCACGAAGGTTCATGGTGTAGTGGGAATATGTATTATTAACAACCTCTAGTAGGAAGATAACACGGGTATACATTTTTTCAACAGCGGCTGTCTGAGGTGAGTGAAAGTGATGGGGAGTATCAAACAAACATAACAAATCCAATCAAGTCAAATGCTGGGATCTATCCGTATTAGAAACGCTGGCATAAACGGTGCTCCTATTTGACACCACCGAGCCTGTAAACGCTGTTTAGATCAGACTTCACCTAGCCTGCAATTCACTGTAGGAAGAATCGTAGGCGTGGTCAGGATGAAGGAAATTCATGCGGTACTGGAATAAAGCGGGCACATTGTTTATTCCCACGGTTCTCCCGGCGGTATCAAGAAAACCGGATCAAACCAGTTTTCCACCAGTTTCCAAGTGATCACTAGGGTCATCTGCTTGCAAACTATTCCCTTCATTTATTCAGAGGCCTACTGAATTCATGTTGGCTTACAGTCCGAATACTCTTGGCAGATCGACCTCGCTGTGAAAGAAATGACAGCAGTCCAGAATTTGGGGGTCAGTGCACTTTCAGTTAACAGTTGGTCATTATCCTGAACCATTCTCGACTCACTATGATTCAATCGCAATAGGCTGGGTTCATCCATGCGAGGTTGATCAAGCTGGCGCAACCGCACTAACTAGTATGCAGTGCATTGTTGACCAAGTACATAGAGCGAAGACAGAGCATTTGTTTGAGAAAATCGTTTGAAACATCAAAGGGACGGTTTATTGCCGGCAACACAAGTGATGTTTTCATCTCCGCATACTTTCGACGATCTACACAATGTTCCTTCGGCTGTGCCAGCATTCAGCCACTGTATGCTGGTCGTATTATTTTCATTCAAGAAGTCCGTTTATATAAACACTGTGGAAATAGAGACAAGGAAATCCACCCTCACAGAATTATGGAATATATTCAATTTAAATCATAGGTGCCATATTTTCTTTGTACAGCACTTCTTTTGCCTCACTGTACATACGCTGTTCAGGAGGACTAAAATGACCTTGTAGTTTAACACATGTTTGTACAAACCGCATTGCTCTCTACTCTGTTTGCGCAATCGCTTGACGATACCTTTGTCAATTTTTCACTTCAGTTCTATTGTGAGCATCTTCATAACTTTGATCACACATCAACGGCCCAAGCGCAAATTCACGACTCCCGTACTTCTCAGAAGTTTGCATTTCAGCATGTTGTCGTGATCATCCCGTATACACATGAACACCATCTCTCACTCCAATCACTTGACTAGTATAACTAAACTAGACTCTGTAGATATTGCTTTGCATCTGTTCCAATTTCCAACAATAATATCGGAAAGAGTTGGGCATTCATTTGTTAACGGTTTTCAGGAAAACAGTGTATTCACTACTGGAATCGGAAAATTGGGAACCGTTCTATCGGACCGTAGCTGCAAACAGATACAAACAGACAAAGCTCATTAGTATCGGTAGTAGTTCTGGGAGTATGACGCGCTGAACTAGCTCTTTGAGATGCCTAGTATACAGTCTAGATCCGAACTTTGATTGACTTAGCGTTCAACAACTCCAGCAAGGACCATTCTATCTCGTTTCAACGTACTGCTTACTCTCGACAAAGATATTGAAAATACCACCAGCAACTCCGACCCTGCCTCTACCAGTACACAGAATAAGCCAGCAGAATACACCTGTTTAGGTATGTAAATCGAGAGCTGGTTTATCGGCGTATGTTCGTATGTATAAAAAAGGAATGGTGTCGAAAAGGAAGTAAGTGCTCAACGTCCTCCAATCTTTGGGTGCACCGACTATAAATTGCTGGCAGTTGCCCGCGGCCTTCGCGCGGGAATTTTCACAACGGTACAGCCAAAGTCACCCTTTAAAATGCGCGCCTCACAAGCTTCTCCGCACATGTGACGAGAGGTCACTCTACGACGTACTCGTGTCGCAGCGGGAACCTACATGATCGATGCCACCAACGAAAGAAAGATGCTACTTTGCAGTCTTTTCTGGAAACTTGAGAACTGCCAAATTCAGGTGGATACATATTGAGAATTTCAAGATGAGACTCATAAGCGACATTTCTCAAGCCCCTGACTAGTATTGTGACCGCGCGCCGGACACGCTCAATAGCGAGTGTGGCTTTCTTCAGGTAGCTATACATGACCCGATTAGCATACTCTAGCAGCAGTCTTATATAAACCCGTAAAACCTTGAAACGCTCTCTTGTCTATGCGAAGAAAAGTACGTTTCATCTTTCTAAGGGTGGCAATTCCCTTTTTCGCCGTCACCTCGGAAAGATACGGAAAGGATATGTTAGATGACATCCAGATGTTCAGATGTTTCTCCAAATCGATTTCCGTGATGTCTACTTTGCTGAATGCACTACCAATCACGGAGACGTTGTCAGAGTTCCGACCAACCAATATGTGCGCAATATTATTGTCATTTTCTGAGATAACTATATCGGTCGACCAGCGCTTATTTGTGTCAAGGTAAACTAGAACTCCAACACAGCAGACTACAATGCGGACGTAGCTTTTTCTCGTTGCGTGAAAGTAAGGTTCGGAATGTTCTTCATGGCCGTGTTGTTTCTGCTAACCATAGTTCAATTTTCAAGGCTAGTGTTGATTGATATTTATTGCATTATCTCGGATAATACACAATTATTCCCCCGTTACAGCCCGTTGCTGAGGACAAAATTGTGCGCATCAAGATAAGGAATGCACAAAACCCTTAAATCACACCTCTGTTTCCAACCCAAAGAACCAGTGACAAACACACGAGATTGGCGGTGTCCATTTCAAACTATGTTGCTCAACTGCTAGTAGCCAATGGATTACCGCGCATTAAACTAACAATAGACAGCTTGTTGTGCACCACATGTGGTTCAGCTCAAACACAATGTATGCAGTGTAAACCCAAATAAATAATACCAGGAGTCATGGGAATGAGTGTAGAAGTGTCCACCAGGTAATGCTGGTTATCTGGTTGGTAGGCAAGTAAAAAGTCAAAACCTGGTCCCTCGGAAAAAATATAGAATGATTACAACGATATGGCTTAAACTGAGGAAAGAAAATTCCGATAATGTTCTGTAAGAAGTAGTTAAATATAAGAGTATAAGCTATTGCAGTCCAGATCAAAACGTCAGTGAAGCACCTGTTTTAAAATTCAGCCGTTCATAAGCACACGGATGTGGCCTAGACAACGAAGTTCACTGGGCATCGACATGACTTCAGTCCGCTTGCCGAACAACCTCAGTGTCCAAATAACGAACAGTCAAGATGCGTCGTAGACATTGTGCATGGAATGTTAAAACAAATTCCGGTGACAGGTTGTCTGATTTTGACCGCTGAACGGCAACTTGACAGCAAGATTGAGCGGTAAACATGTAACCTAATGGTGATTGTCAATATGCGGCTGTATCAGACACACCAATCAAGACGTCCAAAAGCACTACCAAATTCCACCAAACAAATTCGCAGCTGACTGGCTGCAAACAACTAACTCTACAGATTAACACATAAGTAACAAACGTCCGCGTGGTGATAAACAGGTTCCACGTTGATGTGGAATATAGGTGCAAGCACAACGCCTACGCCCGAGCAGAACAGAAGAAAAGAATAGGTTTTATGTGTTCATATCGACTCCAAAATTGGATGCCGCAGTCGGGAAAGATGTGGTCAGTGGCTGCCGTTCATCTTGCCATGTGCAAGCAACGCAATCATGAGCGAAAAACAACAGGCGCATCGACGCACATAGATGAATTGAAATTCCCTGCATATGAGGATATGTTTGGGAAGAATAGAAAATCAATGTAAAACTCCGTTGCATTGTATGATCAGGCATAGGGCGCTCCTCACAGCTGCTTCGATAAAACTAGTAACACACACGGACACGAACACACACACACACACGTTTGCATGGTTGAGTAAAAATTGCTTATTGCGGCGTAGTTGACCACATTGTAAAAATATTATCTCCTTATCCGTCCCCCGAAGCAGCGGTGCGATTCCTATCACAATAGTTCAAACATGAACACTAGCCTAACAACACTGCATACATTCACACACACGCACGCACACATGCACATGATATTGAGCTAAACCGATATCATGCCACCTATAGAATATACATAATTACATACTGTGGGGGACTGACAGGCAGGAAGTGCGAGCATTCCAACTCTCGGCGGAATACCCCAACACAGGAGGAGGTGCGTTCAAAAACCCACGGTGAGCGGATGGAGAACGGCGTGGGCGACCGGATGAGTCATCGCTCGACCGGATCGGACCCAGGGACGAGACGCGGCAGCCGAAATAGGATGGACGACCAAATTGAAAGTGTGATTGTTCCAACACTCTCAGGAATTTCTCAACACGGCTGTAGAGTACGTTCAAAGCCTACAGTAGATAGACGAAAGACAGCACGAGCAACCGGACAAGCCATTGCTCAACGAAATCGGATAAACGGACGAGGAATAGCAGTAGAAAACCCCCGGGTAGAAGGCGCCAATCACACACCTAAACCGGGTAGAAGTGCACACGACGTGCGAGCGGAAACTGGGGTGTGTTGTGGTTTGAAATTGTGATTCAAAATTGCGAGCGCTCGTGTGGCATGGTAACTAGCGAGTTGGGCAATAAAGATTGTGCTTTACTGAACGCCTTTTCGCCACACTGGTGCCGTGCCCTGAACACAGCGCAATGAAGTTGTCGTGGCCAAACCAATTTTCGGATGGAGACGTGGAAGAGTGGCTGTCAGAATTTGAGGCGATTGCGGCATGCAACGGATTGAAAAGTGAAACACAACTGTTGGCGGCATTGGGAACATTACTAAATGGACGAGCAAAAGCTGTCTATGCATTGAGCAAACAAACAAAGGCCGCAGCATCGTATCAAGAAACACGGACTGCACTGATTCAAGAGTTTACAAAGGAACAAGACCGACAACGAGCGATGGATCGGTTTTATGGTGCCGGATTTCGCGACACTCAAGACCCCCTGATTCACTATCAGCACTTATTACGACAATTGACTTTGGGCTTGCCGGAAGCAGATGAAAAAACGAAGGATAGATTGGTGAAGAAGCGTTTCATCCAGAGTTTGCCGCCGGAGTTTCAGGAGAGCGTTCGGATGGCCGAGTCTTGTGGGATCACAAACATCGAACGGCTTGTCGGAATTGCATAGCGCCAACCTGAACGGACGCAAGTCGGACGACTGGAAGTCAGGCAGCTCGAACAGAAAGTTGACCAGTTGCCAAAGGCAGTGGAAGGTTTGAAGAGGAATATGGAACTAAGAGGAGGACAAGTTAGACGAACACGTGAACAACCTCACCGCAATCATTGTTTTGTTTGTAATGGGGTGGGACACTTTGCCCGCCAGTGCCGTAACAGAAGTCTTCATCCTGACTTTTCGGTGGTAACGGGTTGTCATGAGGGCGTTCCACCGGTAAGGGTTCTGATAGAGGGAGAACAAAAGAGTGCGATACTAGATACGGGAGCGGGTGCGTCGATTACAGGCAGAGTACCAGGACTGCCCGTTGGGTCCGGTAGTTGGCATGTAGTTACGGTTGGTGGGACGGCGTTAAAGACGCTGGGGCCTCAGAACGTTGAGATTCAGATAGGTAGTACAAGGCTACGCCACGCAACGTTCGTGATTGACAATGTGGAAGAGACTATAATGGGCGCCGATATATTACGACGATTGAAAGCAAGCGTTGACCTGGAGAGGAACGAGTTGCGTGTTCATGGCGATGTCGTGAAGTTGCGTCGTGAAGATACGAAGGATCAATGCCGAATGGGTGACGTCTCGATAAAATCTTTGTAAGAGTGTCCGATACCAGCCATCCGGCGGTGTGTTAATGAGTTTGCTGATGTGTTTACCAACGCAGATGATAAATACCGATTCTGCACGTGGATGGAACCCCCCATAGAGTTACAGCCGGGCAAGGAATGCAGACCAGTATACTGGCGGATACCATTCAAGTTGATTCCGGAAGTAGAGAGACAGTTGAGGGAGATGTTGGAAAAAGGAATAATCCAAAGAACAAGCAGCCCATTTTCGTCACCGGTTGTGTTGACCAGGAAGGCGGATGGAACCTATCGATTTTGCGTCGACTTCAGAGAGCTGAACCGAGTGGCGATCAAAGATGCGTTCCCGATGCCTCAGATGGAGGAGATTTTTGCACAACTGTATGAAGCTAAAGTAATATCTCTCAATGATTTGCGCTCCGGTTACTGGCAACTACCAATGAGAATATATGTTTCTGAAAACCAGCATCTTCCACAAAGCATGTGTCTTTCAATACCAGAAGTTATTACTGTTTCAAATCAAAAATAACAGTTTCCAGGTTGTGGTCATTTGATCCTTATGAAATGATCAGAAATTTTAGACAAACATAAAACTAACGAAGAGATTAATACTGAATGTCTGAAAAGTAGTTCAATATTAATTAGATTTGGAGATGCATTACGCAGATTTTGTTACCCATTTATTCTAGTAAAGCTACTGAGTTTAAATTTTGTCCCAGTCAATCACAAAAAGGCATGCTGCGTTACTATCCAGAAGCCAACTTATTCAGTGCTATTTCGAGAAAAGATTTGTATCCTCATCAAGGGTAAAGATTCATTTGATGAATTGGTCAGATTGGCTCCGACCAATCTTATTGAAAAGAGTAGTCACTCAAATAGGTCGTGTGAGAAGATAAGTAACACACCAATACTTGTTGAAGACTGCACCGTTTATCATGGAGCTTAAGTCAAATTGTATATAATCATTACGTTCCTCCTTTTCCTATAATGTATGTTGAAAGGGATAGACACGTGATCTATTGTAAATTGCATGGCGTTATCAACAATAGCAATAACAAGAGATTATAAAACACAATGAGGTGAACCTAATGAGTATCTGTCAATTTGGTATGTCTACAAGTCGTTGAATACTACGAGAAACGTAAATCTCAACCTATGTTGAATCGTCATTGTTAAATTAGTACGGGCATAAATGAAGTTGTTTGTAATTACAGTTTTGATAACGATACGTTGATAGCAGCCATTAGAACAGATGGATCATTATTGCTAGAAACATTATTCACAACTCGAAACTCCACGAGCCTACTAATGCTTCGTACTTATTTAGGAAAGACGAATGTTTGTGTCGCCTAAAAATAGCAATCCGCTTTACAACAAGTAAAACTTACTTCAATCTGAGTGTTAAAAATTGTTACATCGATTGTATAATTCGAAATGTAGTTATACTAATTAACTCGGAAAATCGCGCGACAATTCACAGAGTAGACATGAAAATACTGTGTATCGAACAAGCTGGTTTACAGTGATTTGTCGTCAGGCTAAACACATCACATTTGCATCAAGAAGTTTACAGGAGAATCATTAATGAGTGCAAACAAGGAACTGGTGGTCAATCAGGTCAGTCGGTTCAATGTCATGCTGCAATCAAGTACCCACTTGAACCGTGGATCTTCACAGGCTGATGGGGTGTGTGGTTGGCCATGGCAGATCCAACGCCTGAACACAACGTTTCTGGGCGGGCAGGGTTGGGTGGTACGAGCGATTTCCACTAGCTTCATCTGTGGACAGAATCTTACGCCTCACTGCCCTCGACTGGATTGCTGTAACTCGGTAGATTGGGCGAAATGCGTCCGTCACATTGACAGAGTGATTCGAATCGACAAGGTGGACAGTATGGCACTGTTGACAGATTTCGTTATTCCACTGTTGAGCCGAACTGGACGGTGTCCCCGGACCCGTTCAGATAAGCGTCTGGTCGTGCGGCCTACATAACTGGTTCCACAGGAACAAATGAATGAGTATACGCAAAATGAGGCTGCAGAAACAGGCACGTTATCTTTTAGTCGTGGGCACAAAACCGGATTGGTACTGAAAGGGAAACGTAATTTAGCAGCGTAAAATGTGACACTAACTGCCCTTGTGAGTCTCAGTGTGATCGTTTCTGCTAGCGTTTCACATTTGAAGGGTAACCCGATGTATATAGCTCACATGTCCGCTTGATACAGCTGCTCCCTTTCAACCTGTTGTTGCATTGCTCTGTAACTGTAATGTGCACAACTGCAAGGGGCTTTAAGGTTTTATGTACATGTGTGGATACTAGTATTGCAGACCATAACATTCACCTCATGGGCACACAGCGTTATCGATCGTACATGCATTGACCTTGACTGTGACTGTGGCTTAGATCGACGTGGGTTCTGGATTGACATGAGGTCGAGTGCATGAGGCACGCGGTGTTGGCATTCGGACAAACACTGTTCTAAAGCCCAGGCCGTCTTTGTTCTTCCTGTTCTCTGGGAGAGTTAGGAATACATCAGACGGCTCGTTGATGACAGTGATTGGGAACTCGTGGTAGGAATGAACATAACAGAAACACATGTATTCATCATTTGAGTGAACTGAACATTCGTCTGCGACTAACACACAAACACACACACATACACACACTTGGTCGCCGTGGTCAGTTTCGGATTATACTGTCTAAGTGACCAAAGACAATGTACTCTTCCGCAAAACATTCAACACAGTTGGCTTGCTGCGCACCAAATGTGGTTCAGCTCATACACAACGTATACAGCGTAAAGCCGAATGAATAACACCAGGAGTCGTGATAGTTAGCTCGGATTTTTCCAAACACGTTAATTCAAGTTATCCTGTTGGTAGGCTAGTAGGACAGTGAAACCCCATCCCTGAGAACATATACAGGGTGACTACAATAGTGAGACCTAAACCGGAACAGAAATTTCTGAAAATATACTGCCAGAAGTCGCTCAATATAGGAGTGTACTCTGCTGCACTCTTGAAAGTGCGTACGTTGTGGAAGAATAGAAAATCTGTTTCACCTTCCATTCCGCTGCGTGGTCACGCATATCTCGGAACTGCTAACATCTTCGATATAGTTAGTGACGCACACACACACACACACGTGTTTGTATGGTTTAGTAGCAACTCCCGGTTATTGTGTAGTTGACTACATCGTAGAAAATGCTGTGTGCTTGTTCATCGACATCAAGCACCGTATACGCATAAGGTCACAGATATCTCCGCCCTCCTACGCAGTGGTGCATATCGTACCACAAAAGTTCAAACCTGGACATTAGTTTAGCAGCAGTCGCCCCGTGTATTTATCCACACACACACGAACACACGCACATGATATTGAAGTGGGCCGATATTGTGCAATTTACAGAATGTCGATACTTACATACATGCTTTCGTATCCCACGCTTGCATTTGATGCGGTTTTTTCTCTCAGGTGGTTATTTAAGCCTCCGGGTTTTCTTTCAGTAAGCTTATGAATTAGGTTTTTCTATCCGATTATACCGTTCTTCGCTATTTGCTTTCTACTTCTAAACACTGAGGTTTGGATTTTCTGCGATTCGCGTAATCTCTTCATTTGTGTTAGCGCTGTTAGCTGTTAGCTGTGTTTATGCTCCAACCCACTACCCTCATCTAGATATGAGTTCCAGTCGCGAAGTGATTTTTCGTTGTCGCTGGTTATGTACTAGTTACCGCTTAATCACGACACTCACTTCACATGATACAGTACGCTATGAAAATGTCACAACAACCCTGAAATTGTCCACACATTCAAAGGGTAAGAGGATACAACAAACGTGGTTGAGCAAAATTCTGGTCCCATCGGTGCATCGAAAGCGACGTAAGATCCAAATTGTCGACAGTTCAGCTGCTTAGGGAATGTCCCCTGGGTACAGATGTGTGTTATTCTTTGAAATCACCTTCCACGCAACTCACAATTCCCTGATCTAACCGCATTTTGCTTCAAAGATAAAAACCTTCGTTTCACTGTTAGGTTGTGTCTAGACTGATATGTGAAATGCATGAGACATATAAAATGTTAGTAGGTGCAACAATGTCATTATAGACAAACTGAAATTGAAGGCGTGTTTAACAAACTTATGTGGAAGATACAGACAGCTGAATGAATGGACTACGGGAGGTATGCATACTTTAAACTGCATTCTTCCAGACAACTGTGTGCTTATTCTGAACATTCTGTTACTGTAATTGTGGTTTTTCTTGTTGTTGTTGTTGTTGTTGTTTTGAAAACAGTGGAAAGGTTGCTTTAGCAATAGAACAACCAATTTGCCTCATTGTACACAGCTGATCGGAAGAATCCAGGTGAAATTTTGTTGTTGCTGGTATGCACCAGCCGAGTTGATGTACATCGCTATCTAACCACACACTGCGATTTTTGGTCTTCTGGAGAATTTCTCGTGTCCGATTCCACCTCAGTAACTTTTGCCGGTTTTCGATCAAACCAAACCTCCGTGATATTTCCCACAACTTTCACACTCAAGCTCATTACGTATGAAAACCTTATTTGAAGTGAAATTAATAGTTTATGGTCTTGTTCTTCTTTTTAAAGCACACTCGTAATATACAGCACGGATTTTGTATCCAAACGGTAATAATCAACGATACCACGAGTTTTACCGGTTATCAGATTTCTGGGGCTAGTTCTTTCATGCTCCTAAATGTTTAGGACACCACAAATTCCCGCGCAATGCATATTGATTGAATGTACCACAGAATATGGGGTCACAAATGAATGCCAGAAACGCATTTTTGGATAAAAGTTTCATCAGATCATGCCATAATCGAACAATATGATCAGCCAAGATTCATATATGTCACACATAGTTATTGCCACAGCATGAAAAATGGTCTAAATCTAGGGTCTTGATACTGATCCTGACCTAAGCCAACAAGCACACGAGTTTTTCAAAATACAGCCGACTAAGAGGCAACCGCTAACTCTTACCCCACCATGTAAACACGTATGCGTTCCAATGGCAGTTTCCAATCTGCCGGGTTTAACGGTCACCAAATATACCATATATTTCGGCGCTTTCGCGATGAAGAATTGTGTTGTATTTTTGTCCAAAACCGCATGATAATGAAAAACCTATTGCTGTTACCTTTGCTTATGTGTTTCATCCTCCATACTGCTCATTCACTTAAGCCACGTTTTGTCATATCGCACTGTCTAATCAATCTGCACAAACATATTGAGCATTTCAAATTTATTTTAGATTTGAGTTAGGACAAACTTAGAGTTTTGTCATGACAATTCCGGTTCCGTTATATATAACGTGACTAACTTGATCGACTCCACGCATTGCGTGTTGTTCTGCTCAATGTTTCAATTATCGTCGGTTCTCAAGATGACTGGATAAATTTAGTCTGCCACGACTCTCATCCATGACTTGGCGTCAGCAGCATAATTCGACGCAAATAATGCCGTACCGTCCTACCTACACATCAAACATGTAAACGAAACACTCGTTGCTTGAATCTGTGCTAACTAGTATAGGTTGGTGCATTCGGTTACCGCGTATTTTCTCCACATTCATCAAGGTGGACGTTACAAACGATTGCCAGTGGACAATTAGTTAAGCCGTATCAAATATGAAAATCCTATAACGTTTGTCATAAAACACGCTTCTAATATCACGCCGCGGAATACATTATTGACTAAGACTTTGCGGTCGTGTTTACGCAGCCGGAAAAGCTTGCAGTCTAAACAGACGCTTAAATGTGATTATTTTCAACTCTGATGGGACTAGAGGTGCGCAACAGGATATCGGTTAAAATACGATTGCCAACATAAATCCATAATCTCTCTAACCTTAC
The DNA here is from genome assembly GCA_014338405.1 of Paragonimus skrjabini miyazakii. Lineage (NCBI taxonomy): Eukaryota > Metazoa > Platyhelminthes > Trematoda > Plagiorchiida > Troglotrematidae > Paragonimus > Paragonimus skrjabini miyazakii. The sequence goes on along the minus strand of JTDE01000453.1, from coordinate 196,877 downwards.
CAACCACCAATAACCATCCGTATACATGTAGGTAAATCTGGTCAAATTGATACATGCAATCCTGGTTTATATGCCTGACTCTTCGAATCTTTCATCACAACTTCAAATACGCTTCAATGAAGTAGCCTTGCTTATCACTGCATCAATTACATCATACTGCTTCTGATATTGCCACCATATTCGTTCAATAAATCACCTCAGCTTATAAAGTAATACACACAACGGGTCTTAATTAATGTGAGGTCAGTGAAGCAGTGATCAATTAGTTTACATTGTTGAGGTGTGAAATTGGCCAGAAGAACTGTTCACAGAATTTGTATTGGTTAATTCAGGCAGGACATGAATTGGCAGATTCACTTGAATGTAACAAACAGAAGACCGTAACAGTACGGATAATTGGGACAAGAACACCACGAGTTCAGTGACTATTTTGCTCTACTTGCTGCTTCAAAAAGCAACAGAAACGAAAACACAGAATTGTCTGTTCATAACTAAATCTTTCAATCTTACAGTTGCATACTTGTTGACCCATTCACTTAACATCGCCATTCAATATTCTTTCCAAACACGCATACTTAGCTTGGGATAATTCTTGATGTATTTGGGTTCCTGAATTTCTGTTGCAGATAACACTGAGGATGGTAAGTCACATAATGTCTCATGACGGCATTGCAAGAATAATCAAGTAAATATTTCGCTTTGCACTTGAACAATGTTGTGTGTCAGGTGGATCATATTATTTGTCTCTCTCTCAATTCCAGTGTTCAAGCTGGACGAAATTAACCGTGAGTTCAATTCGAAATGATTTTATTTTGTCTAGCTCGGTGCTTTCTCACGCAATCCGTGAAAAGCGTCATAAGTACTCAAATTGCAATCGTAGAAATGAAGTTTCCACGGAGCTGTTAGAAAAGTACTGGATTATCCCTAACAAACAATGTGTCCAATCTTTCATTCCTCACAATTTAGATTTACATCAACGTAAGTTCTATTGAAATGCACATCACATATTGAAAACATTCATGGAGCATGTACTTGTTTCGATGGATGCACATATTTCTGTCACAAGATGGGGCAGTTCAATCGTATACGAAAATGAAATCAAAAACCACCAATTGTTCTACAGATTGGGAAGAATCGCATATTGCTGGGAGGAGTGTTGATATTGTTATGCTCGTCAGTACATTTGAAATAAGACGCCTGTTTACGGATTTCAGGTTTAAAACACTCATCCAGCTAGAGGTTTGTGATCAACAACGATTGCATCAAAGTAAGTACACTCTCTCTCTCTCTGCCTAGAGCATGCACCGTGCACATTTCAAAACTGTCAGTATGTTGGCTGGAAAAAGAGCACATACATAACTGCCTCTTATGGATGTAGAAAGACAGGGCTGTAGTGGCGCATGTTTTGTCATCTTCGAAAACCGAGGAGATTTTCAAATGAGATACTTCCATATGCTTTCTTGAGAACTGTACACTTAGTTGGTTTCCAGCTTCCGAGCTACTGGCATTCTTCCGGAGTACATTTCATGTCAATAACCATAGGATTGTTTCTACCTGACAAATTCTAAATTGTATTTTTGTTATACTTCATTCAATAGTGTGGACAGATGTTGCAGCGTCAGGTACAAAGTTTTGAGTTTTCATTGATATTTCAGGACTATCTAACAACCATAAGCAAACACACCAGACGAAATGACATTACCTCGGCATGGTGGAGACAATTTTTCCTCAACGTGTACACGTTACATATAATATGGTAATGTTCCTCTCATGTACCTGTGATGAAATACGTTTATTCATCAATCAGTACACCTGAAGGAAGAAGTATAATATCATCTCGGAGGTATATTTGATCTCACATTCGCAATTCTCTCAAGAGGTAATTAGTCATCAGAAAGCATTTCATGTTTAATCATTGAGCGTTTTCATAGTACTGGAGGGTATTCAGTAGAAAGACATTGCTGAACAGTGGTCCGAAGCATCCCTAGAAATCCTGCTTGGGCAGTCAGTGTGCTGGACCATTTGATGGATTCCATATGGCGCAGATTGTTGGGTGGGTAAATAGGTCCAAATGTGGAAATTCTGAGTTTCTGGCCTAGCTTCGTAGCTCAGCTTGTAGAGCATTTGTCATCATTGTGCATGTTGTTTTCGTCGCTGGCTCGAATCCAGGCAAGGTTCAGATGCTTCGTAAATGGGTCTGTTATAAACTATCAAATCTGCCGGATTGCATAACTGCAATTCTTTGGCAAAATTCATTGAAATAATATGTTTCGCCACAACGCACAGAGTGTGCAATATCAAATTAATTTTCAAAACTATCGTCAACTCATTATTTCATATTCAGATAAACGATTGTTTCAATCTCGTGAGTCACGGGCCAAGGCAAAACAATTTGCATTTTCAGTAAAAAATTACAGTTTCATATAAGCGCGATGGAAATTTCGATTAATGCAACGTACATCTATTGATGAATTGCAGATGGATTGGCAGGTAATTAACGTTGCACTAACTGCCCTTGTGAGTCTACGTGTGATAGATCCACATAGACTACCACCCATTAAGGGTAAACCGATGTGTACAGTTCTAATTCCCGCTTGATACAGCTGGTGCCCTCCGATCTGTTGTTGCATAGCTATGTATCGGGACCTTTCCGGGTATGTGTACAGTCATTCACTTGTTCCTGTGGAACCGGTTATGTTGGCCGCACGACCAGACGCTTATCTGAACGGGTCCGGGGACACCGTCCAGTTCGGCTCAACAGTGGAATAACGAAATCTGTCAACAGTGCCATACTGTCCACCTTGTCGATTCGAATCACTCTGTCAATGTGACGGACGCATTTCGCCCAATCTACCGAGTTACAGCAATCCAGTCGAGGGCAGTGAGGCGTAAGATTCTGTCCACAGATGAAGCTAGTGGAAATCGCTCGTACCACCCAACCCTGCCCGCCCAGAAACGTTGTGTTCAGGCGTTGGATCTGCCATGGCCAACCACACACCCCATCAGCCTGTGAAGATCCACGGTTCAAGTGGGTACTTGATTGCAGCATGACATTGAACCGACTGACCTGATTGACCACCAGTTCCTTGTTTGCACTCATTAATGATTCTCCTGTAAACTTCTTGATGCAAATGTGATGTGTTTAGCCTGACGACAAATCACTGTAAACGAACTCGGAGCATCCCACACTGCACCATTCGACTAGCAACTGTGAATTTCCACTTGCACACGTTAGCGCACAAACAATGTTGCGGTTGACAATTCTTAACTCGGTGGAAAGACTGCACATTCTGAAGTCTAAATTATAACCATTATTGATTTTGACATCGCCTCTATGAATAGCAATCGAAAACCTCCGAACAAGTGAGTTTGTCAATTGGCTTCACATTCTAATAAGCATAACACGTAAAGAAAAAGGTAAACGAAATAAAATGTTCAAATGTTAAATAAAATTCGTCAGAATTGCTAGGCATAATCAAATATCTGATAACGTAAACCAACAAACATTAACCAGCCGATCAGTTATGCTGACCCAAGCCCAAACGGAGTTTAATGGGCATACAGTTTTCAGTATTTCTTTTCAAAATCTCTGAAGATTTACCCCACGCATCCACCATCAATAACCGATTATAACTTGAAGTCTCATTCACTCAATCAGCACAACACACATGTAACTCTCAATCCCCACTAAAACAACGGTATTATGGAACACTCGCTGAATTAGTTGATCAAAGAACTTGATTTCTCCGGTGGAAATATGAATCGACGCGTCCTACATAGTAAAATCTGAAACTGTATACGCACCGCTTCGAATTGGTGCGTAGAACAGTGAAATGAGACTATGTCGACCACGAGTTGTTGGTGGATTAGCCTTCGGAATCCGATTCATAACACTGTCCAAACAGATGTGCAAATGCTGCGAGAATTATTGCGACAAAGTTTATCGTAATGGAAACACATTTGCATATATTTGAGAGACACGTTATTCAATATGTATACTATCTCAATGCCACGGTAGACAGCAACTCCGTCTAGAGAAAATGTGCACTGTGTGAGCCGCTCACGTAATCATGAGTGATCAATGTAATTAAACCAGAAAAGCTTGTTGATTTGAATGATATTCCATTGCTAACATTGGAGGTGAACACTGCAATCGGAGCGAATACAAAGACAACATGAGTAGATGCGGCAATCGTTTCGCCAACCAACCTACAAATTCACAGCAAAGGTTCGAGATATTCGTGCCTGAACATAGTTGCCCACCCAACCCACTGCGTTTTATGAAGTCTGCCGAATGATCCACAGAACAGACTGCCTTAGCAACAATTCTCAGATAGTTCACACTGCAATCTACCAACACCACTGCTAGTTCGATAAGTCTTGGATGCCCTATTTTGAATGATGGAATCGTGGTTCATCTCAAAATTCGGAAGTAAAACATGCATGGCCAGACATGTGATTAGTTCACTTCATGAGCTCACAGATCCTACTGTTAACTCAAGTTTCTAACAGGCTCTACAAACTTGCATGGTTGAGGTACCTGAATATTGCAGGACGGAATCCACCACCAAACTGAACTTATCAGAGATATGTCATCTTCTCAAAAATGTAATCAAACGTGTGAATTCATACATGCTCGCTGTCAAACCATTCGGTCCCCGCCAAGTAATACCATTATAAAACAATACTTTCATGAAGGTGGCTCCAATGACAGTTATCTTGGTAAATGTACGACGAGTAGTGAATTTAAAATGTGGGCAAGATCTGAATAAGTTTTGTCAGTTCATATTGAACTTAGCACTGTAGTTCATGATGAGTTGTAATCTAATCAATCCGTCACAATCAAACGAGGTTTTCTTCAAAGAGCTGAATGCATGTGACCTATCATTGTTGAAACAGAATACCATGAGCTGATGTCACGTTTCCTCATAGGGACGAATGCAGTACTTTGATGTGTCAAATGTGCATGTAGTTTATTACTATGAACTCGCTTTTAATGTTTCGTCTCCCCATTCACGTCCTATAAAACTGATCATCAACACAAACTACAACCCAGATATTTCGTTCTATACACTAACCAAGATGGTATGTTTCATATCGTAATGAAAGCCAATAGTAGAATCAAACAGTTCGATTATTCTGAAATCGATGTAACAACATCTACAACCATTCACTTTTCAACCTGGATATAATTGACCGTGAGTTCAGTTCTCTCTGTTAACACGCTTCTTGTGTGCGTCTACATAATTCGTATGAAAGATAGCTGATGGTCGGGAGAATATATGTGAATCTCACAAAACACTCCAGTAAATAGCAGGTGAATGAATTAATCGGCAACAAATACAATCAGGTATTTTGTAATTGTTAGGAACTGTCTGAAATTTGAATGTAGGAATGTGCTGTCACAACGTTAAAAGATCACTGATTTTCATTCAATGATATCGTGCAATACAATTTCAGATTGTCAATGCTGTAAGTTATACACACGCTTTTGAATTTCGTCTAAAACTGAAGTTTATTAACAAGAACTTACAGTTCCCAAGGAGCTTAACGTGTCAGAGTGTAAAGATCATTTCAGTTTGTAGAGGAGTAGCTGACTTCGAGTTGTGTTGGCATAACACAGAAGATTGCATATCCTTGGCAATTGTGTAAGTTATTTGAAACAATTGAGCAGAATACAACATTCTGTACAACCTCAGTCACAACACACATTTTAAGTGAGTTCTATAGCAGTTTGTCACCTCGCTTATCAGCCACAGATGTAAACTACGAATTACTCACAACTGTCAAAATCAACCTTCAGTTTAGAGGAACTACCCCTCTGTCGGCATCGGTGTCTCAGATTAGCGAACCCCCACCCTAGCCTTGGAGATACGCACCTCTGTTTCATTCCTTACACCTCCACCGCCGCCGCTGATCCAGCTTCCCAGATATACAAATCGGTCAACAACCTCCATGACTTCGCTATCTAACAATAAATCTACGTATTTACAACAATCTTGCAAAAGCACTTTGCATTTTGAGGCTGCGAAGCGCATTCGGAATTACGTAGTAGAACGTGACATGGTGCTCAGCGTTGGTTGTGTTCATTGTTCAACCAATGTCAGTCGCACATCACTGGCTTCCTCGAAATGCACACAAAATGGGCATGCTTGCACAGTGAACATGAAATCAACATACCCCACTGCTATAATTGTAGAAAAACAGAATAGAACATCCCCGAAATTCAATAGAACCTATGCATATATATATATATATATTAGCAAGTTGATACATTAGAGTCCGTAACTTCAACTTAACTGAGAAGTTCTCATCGTGAGTTTGTCGGTTGGATTTAACAGAACATATACGGTCGGGCAACCTGAACACCATTCACACGAGATTTCGGCCGATCGTTCAGATATGATTGATCGATCGCGCTTAGTGTGTGGTTGCTGGCGTTGTGGTTAACACGCTAGTCTCACAAACACGTGGGACGTAATGTGAATTCCGGCTCAGATATTGTTTTGAACAAAAGAGTCTTATTCCACACTGTCCTATCAAGTGTTAATCGCATTCAGCAATTCGAACCAGCTTTCAATGAAATGTTTGCAATATGTCCCATTTGGTTGGCTTAACCATAAACTGAATGTAGCCAATTCACTGCTACTGTCAATTACATTCACAGGGTTACTTATCATTATACGGTCTAGGCTTCAGTGTGTCGGCTCTTCAAATTATGTGGTGTATGACAAACCCTGGATCTCAACGGATGCGAAATTCTCAAGCGCATAGATAATCTCCCGCCTTTACAGAAATGCTGTTTTACCAGAGAAGTGGGTCACACGTCTGCAACATATCCTTCAGAATGCTGACACAGTACTTACATTCATTCAAATTCATTCAAATTCATTCAAATTCATTCATTCATTCATTCATTCATTCAAATTCGATGTGATTATGTACTGTATGCTCTTTATGTTAATGGATTTCAGACGGAGCAACTCAGAAAGTTGAACAGTCTGTTTGATCAGTTCTTTCATCTTACACAAGTCGGTTCATCTGCCAACGTATCGTAAATTAGACAGATATATTAGATAGATATATAAAGCCGTCTTAAGGTGCTTCAAACGAATGAGCTATATTTTCTGATATACTGACATATTGATTCATAGATTGGGCGGTATTCGTAGGTTATCTATTGATTGTCGCTATAATTTGTCATTACTGTATATAACGTAGGCTAAATGTATTCATTTTCATTCAACCTTTACAACAATGCAAATTCAGTCAAACCATACGTTCTACAACGCACACTTGTCATAATGTTCTTTATAATTTATCGTTTCTACTCTTACACCTATATCTAAAGTCGCGATCACATTCGAATAACAGACATTCCACAGACAGAAAGTAATTATGAGAAACATTTTACCAAACTGAGCTCACTGTAATAGTATTCTGGTTCTCATTGTTCCCATAGCAAAAGAAATGATTACGTTTACACAATGGGCCAACTGATATGACAAATAACTTATTATTTGACTATGACGTGGTTCATGTTTAGTCATCTCACGAATGATGTTGCGTTTCTTCAAAATGTAGTCAGAACTGTTTAGAATGTTCACACATTATTTAAATAGCCATTTGAATAGCCTCAGTCACGGTAACACTTGAAAACCCAGAAACTTCATGTGAACACAGTGATTCTAGTGAAATACCTGTTTACGTTCACTTTCTATAGGTGTTGCAGTCCGTTTTTGCGCAGGTTCGAATAGGTTTGTCGTTCGTGTGTGGCTAGCCAACTGACAATTGTCCGTCTGAGCATCGAAGTGAATTAAGCAAGATTTTTTGATGGCCGCTGGTCTTAGTTACCACCTAATGTACCAATTAACCACAGATCGCAGAGTGCATTCCTCAGAGTGAAGGTCGCTGTGAAGGCCAAACGAGTTCTAGTGGTTCGGTCACTTCCTCACCAATCCCAATATAATCTGTTTGATTTCCTGATGTGATCTGACAAGACCAGACTCTAATCCCTAGATCATCCTGAAACTCACTATGTGTTGGCTATGAATGCGTTGTCATTAATGACTCACAGTGAGTTACTGAACCGCACACACATGATATAACATTCTTCCCCTTGTTTGTCATTTTGCATCAAGTGGACAAAAGCCTGCAATTCAGTAAACTGGCCTTTGATAACACTAGTGATAACGACTAATATTTCTATGTAAAATAAATTCACGTTATTTCCAGTTATATTCTTCTCATGGATGCACCACAAATTTCAACAGTTGCTCAATACTACCTACTGCATAAGTAATTTTGGGCTTTTAGCGTTCACTAGTGACCCGTTCACAGTTTCTGGGTCATCTAAATATGAACAGCCAATGCTGTGATTCATCCTTACAAAGTCACACCTGTATTCACGAATTCAGGATTTTCTCCTGAAATCAAATATTCAAGCTGATCCATCATCTCCGTTTTTCACTACGAGGATTTCGCGATGACGTTCGACGAGTTCACGATGAATGCTCCGAAATTCAGCTCTTTTGTTTCCGTTGCCGGGATCCGTTATGGACATAGAGAACGTCGCATCATTGTTCACACAAAATTGGAGATGGCTGCATTGTCATCGTCAAACCAGTCCGGCTGCTTCTGGCCTTACCTCGGAGCTGCTAACAGCTTCGATATAACTAGTGACACACGCACACGCACACACACGTATTTGCATGGTTGAGTAGAAATTCCATGGTTCCGCGTAGTTGACCACACTGTAAAAATACTGTCTACTTGTTCGTTGAGGTCAGGGGACTGTATACCCACTAGCCCACACATATCTCCGTCCCCCTACGCAGTGGTGCGATTCCTATCACAATAGTTCAAACATGAACACTAGCCTAACAACACTGAATACATTCACACACACACACGCACACGTGCACATGATGTTGACCTAAACCGATATCGTGCTATCTATAGAATATATATACTTACATACGTGTTGTTGAATCGCACGCTTGTACTTGATGCAGTTTCTCTCTCTGAGATTGTACTTTAAGCCTCAAACTTTTCTTTCAGTGTGCCTCTAAATTAAAGTTTTCTATCTGGTTATACTGTTCTCTATTATTTGATTTCTAATTCTGTTGTTTGCTTCAACCACGATTTGCACAAGCTATTCTTCTGCGTTAGCGCCGTTGTAATTTTGTGTTTCAACCCGTTACTCTCATCCAGATATGGGTCAACAACTGCAAGTCTCAACCGCAATTTTTATTGAAGCTGAATTCGTTAGCGCTGCTTATATACTAGTAATCGGTTGATCATGACACCTAATTCGCATGATGCAGTACGCTCCGAAAATGCCGCAATAACCCTGAAAATGTCCACATAGTCAAAGGGTGAGGTGATCCCACAAACGTGGTTGAGCAGAAATCTGGTCGCATCAGTGTATCGAAAACGACGTAAGATCCAAACTGTCGACAGTTCATCGGTTTGGGGAATGTTCACTGAATGAAGATATGCGTTATTCATTGAAATCATCTTCCACACAGCTCACAATTACCTCCTCTAACAGCATTTCGCTCTAACGAGAATAACCTTCGATTTGCTATTAGGTTGTGACTAGACTGATATGTGAAATGCGTGAGACATGCACGATGTTAGTGTTTACAACAATGTCATTACTGAAAAACTGAAATTGAAGGCGGATTCAACAAGCTTATGAGACAGTTTGGAAGATTGAGACCGTTTGGTGAATCGATTACTGGAAGTATGTATGCTTGAAACTGCGTTATTCCGCACCAACTTGTGCCTATCCTGCACATTTTGTTGTTGTTGTTTTATAAACGGTGAAAGTGCAATTGTGGTAATAGAACAGCCAGGTTGCCTCAATGTACACAGCTAAATCGAACAATTCAGATGAAATGATGTTTGTGCTAGTAGGCATCAGTACATTTTCAGTTTAACGCAGCGCTTTCTGAGTGCACTGATCTGTTCAAACATTCAAAATAGTTTGCTTTATGCTCCACCAAGTGAATTCGTGAAGTCGTATTAAAGGATTGAATGAGAATATATGTTTCTGAAAACCAGCATCTTCCACGAAGCGTGTGTCTTTCAATACCAGAAGTTATTACTGTTTCAAAGCAAAAATAACAGTTTCCAGTTTATGGTCATTTGAAGCCTATGAAATGGTCAGAAATCATAGACAAACATAAAACTAACAAAAAGATTAATACTACTGACTTTCTGAACAGTAGTTCAATATTTGCAAAGCAACCTTTTCCCGTAACAATTTTGAACAGAGAAGTCACAAACAGTTTTTTGCATGATGTATCTCTCGAGCACATTTCGCTGCATCTCATCAGATACATACTGCAGTCCGTGAGGTTATATAGCAAAGTTCAATGGGCATTGTGAAGCTTAACAACAAAATCAACAACCACGCCAACACACGCACACTCACATACATCCATGCACATCAAATTACCAGGGCAATTTGGTACTGACGAACAAGTCTTTCTGTACACAGAGAGATGGCTTCCATTTGCTAAATGCTACCGCCTTCACAAACCGGAGAAGCCTTGGATTTTTTGTTGCGTTACGTATCCGAAACGCCTTCTCCAGGTTCAGTTGGGGTCAACAAGTCAACAGGTGTCGGGCGATCGATGATGCTGGTTCCCTGTGACTTGTTATATTCTGACTTGAGCCCGGTATTGTTGTATCCATGAGTGTTTTGCGAACTCGAACTGGAATGTGTTCGTTGACCCGATGACGTAACTGCCGCTCCGTTCTGCCTATGCAAGTGGCCCGGCACTCACATGAGAATTCGTAGATGATGTAAGATTTGGCGTTGAGCGGTAGCGGTGTTTTAAATGGTGTTGTGATTTGGGTGGTGGTGAAAAGCATGACCAGTTGAGCTGCAGAGAACGTGCGTCCCATAGCCGCCGTGAGACGGGTTTTCAACAGAGTGGCAATGTCCTCACCTTTGTATGGCAAACGGAAATAGACATTTAGTTTGGGAACTGTTGAACACATCGCAGCGGCGGCTTTTGTTTGCTGAATTTCTCAACAAATGCCGATGGATAGCCGTTTTCTTTCAGCGTGGTTCGCAACAATGACATCCCTTCGGCCAATGTTTCTTCTGGGCGCGATAGAACAAGGTCCTCACCAGACCCCGCTTGTACTGGATCGGCACAAAACTGTGAAAGTTCAGGTACTGTCCAGTCCAAGTATGTTTCCGATAGACAGACCGCAGTAAGCAACCGTTGTTCTGACGCTTCATGAGAATATCCAAAAACGCCAGGGTTTCATTCTGTTCGTGCTCAATGGTGATGCTTATTTTGGAATCCAGTTTGTTCATTGCATCGAGTATACTCGTTGCCAACTCCTTGGTATCGGTAACAATCAACACATCATCAACGTATCGCTGATAGAAATGAGCCTGGCTGATAACACCGTCTGCGTTCTGCCCCAGATGGGCAACGAAAATATCGGCTAGTAGCGGACCGAGTGGATTGCCCATAGCAACGCCATCGATTTATGTTTAGCCAGTTCCCTGGAAGTAGAACATTACGTTTCTGTGCATAGTAGAAGAAGGCGTTCTAGCTCAAACATAGGCAATCCTATGTTCAATTGATGTGGATCAGTATACAGACAAACTATACTGACCGTCTGCATCAAAGGAACATTTATAAACAAGGAGGCGATGTCCAAACTGCAGTTTGGACATGGCCATATGCTTATTGTTGCAGTCCAAACCATCAAGTAAATCGATTAGTTCAAAGCTATCTGTCAGAGTTTTCTGAACCATCGATTGTTTTACAGGCTGACGAAGTTGGGCTAGCCACTGTGACAACTTGTGTTGTGGTGAATTGGACATGGATAGTATTGGCCTCAATGGTACACCAACCTTATGAAGTTTGGGTAAACCATAAAGTTGGGGAGTATGTGATCCTCTAGGTTCAATGTTTATTAGATTTGGAGATGCATTACGCAGATTTTGTTACTCATTTATTCAAGTAAAGCTACTAAGTTTGACTTTTGTCCCATTCAGTCACAAAATGGCATGCTGCGTTACTGCCCAGGAGCCAACTTATTCGGTGCTATTTCGAGAAGATTTGCATCCTCATCAAGGATAAAGATTCATTTGATGAATTGGTCATACTGGCTTCGACTAGTCTTATTGAAACAAGCAGTCAGCCAAATAGATCGTGTGGGAAGATTAGTTATCAACCAATACTTGTTGAAGACTGCACTGTTTATCATGGAGCTTAAGTCAAATTTTCTATCATCATTACCTTCCTTCTTTCCCACGACTGATGAAGGAACGCTGATGAGATTCTCACAGAGATAATCAGCGGAATTAAGGAAGATGGAGTTCTTCTGGCATAACGTCACACTGGCGAACTCGGGGCGGCTACCACTATCGTAGCTGCGCGCTGAACACACTCACTGATCATCAGGTCACGCCTTATGTTACTGTTCATGATCTGATTAGGGGATCAAGCAACAATTTCACAGAAATCCCAAAAGGAAAGTTTGCAACTCTTACATGTTTGTACTGAAGAAAGTTCCAAGTGTAGCGAATGTCTTTGGTGCAGTCACTTCGTGATGATTTGCGAAAGCTCCGTTCTTCAACGTCTGTCCTTACAGATGAGCATAGTTTCACGTGTGACAAGCTAGAATTATGTTGTATCTCATCAAATACACCGACTCCACACAATTCCATTTGTTGTAAAGCGCAAGCTCACCCCCTGTTACTTGAAGCATTTCGATTTGTAACCTAAACGACTAGGCATTTTATGCAATTTGAATAATAAGAGTGAAACCACATGTCCCTCTGTGTTACGGTTTATGACTTTTGAGCTTTCTATACTCATTTGGACTGATCATTCTTCGTCTGTCGTATGGATTTTAATGTTTCGAGTTTTATGGGGCAAAGATGTCGATTCAAAACGTGCAGTGTTTAATAAACACTTTGGTTGTTCCGCAGGGGACAGAGGCCAGTAGAGCGTATAATATATTCCAGCAGATGAGATTAACTTGTCGAAAAAGTTAGACGGTTAATTTTATAACATGCCTGAGATCAACCATAACACAGTCCATGAAGCAGTCACTTCCTGGAAACTGTACGGACGCCGACGCAGTGGCAAGTGGGGCAAGAATAGCTAAAATGGAAACTAACGTGTGAACTTCTGTAGTATATACCAAAACAGATTGGCTACGTCCATTCGTTCGGAGACATACGAATATTCAGTTTGCATTGTACAAACACTGAATGAGGTCCAATAGAGAATGGGCGTGCACAATCTCTGCGAATTGAGCTGTAAAGTGAGATAAACGTTGGCACATACTTAAAAACATTAACAAAGGTGATTATGGTGTTGTGAGCGGTTTTGTGTGGTCATTGGATGAATTTCCAGAATAATTCGCGGGAGCCAGTGGATGTTATTGGATACAGACAACCAAAGCCATATCACCACAAGGCTGAGCAATTACGAGTACAGAATATTGCGTCTTAAGTGAATAACAACCATCACCAAGTCCAATGCCACGATCGCTACAAAACATGTTGTGGCCCATAATGCTTGGCTGTGTGAGTAAATCTTCTGAGACACACCTAGCTTTAATGACTAAGATGATGTATGGAGTAGACGAAAAAATGGAATGTTGAAAATCGTATTTCATCACCTATTGAGTGTGCACTCAAATGTAACAGATTAAGCACATTTTTCTTAAGGAACGTCATTTTTATTATACTACAAAATTATTGAGTAGAGGGTTATTCTTGTTTCACACACACACAAGTGACATTACCTTGTTTGATGCACATATCAGTGACCCTGCAGTGAATGACTAGGTGCAGCATGTGTCTGACTTCAACACAGAATGCTTGAAAGGTACTAATTAGGTAGAGTGGGGTAGTGGGACAGTAAGAGGCGGACCTATTGGGAAAAGCGTGAATGGCGTACGACCTCAAAAATATTAAGTTTAAGTCTGTGCACATGTAAATTTTTGGCGCAATGGTTACCAGTTTCCTTTGGGTGAAGATTTGCACCGGTATGCAAGATGAAGCAGACAGTACTAGGATTCGACTTGGAGCTCCCGCGGAGTCTTCAAAGAAATTACGTCATACAGGCCAAAATGTCCATCACACGTATAAGGTCAAGAATCCGATGTGGGCAATAAATGCGTCCTTTATACAACGACTGAAGACTTGGGTTTCCGTACATGCTATTACCAGAATGTTTCACGTTACAAGGATTTATGCCAAGGAGGTCAATTTGGTTGAATCATAGGATGGTGTTTGGCGAGGTTTTGCTTGCATAAACTCAAGCCCGGTGCCTAACTGTATCTAGTTAAATGTCGACGCACCTGTGTTGTTGTCGGCAGATGCATGGACTGTTGCACTATATGGTCCACGCTTCACATTAAGACGGTAAAGCCTCGGCATAACTTGTGGCCCAATATGACCACTGTCATTCGCGGGTTCATGGCTATTTGGACTGGACGGGACTGGAGCGGTTTCTTGGTTGGAGAAAGTTCAGCCACGCAGAACCCACACACAACATACTGCGAGTGGAAATGTGGCCGACCAGCGCCAAAATACCAAAACGCGGCAGTCGATTGCTGCGTCAAATTTGTTTGTAAGAAGTGATGAGTAGAATAAGTTGTTTGAACTAGTGTTGTGAGTATCTCCGCTTGTCACGTGGGAGGCCCGGGTGCGTTTGCTTCAAGTTGTCCAAGCTGGGGTTTGCAGTTTCTCACTAATGGAATCACGCCATATTTCGTTACGAGTCTATCATGCTTTAAATCAATCACCGCCTCAGCGCGGTCCAGAAGATCCGCTCCCAATATGGTCTGATTTGCGTAGGGTGAAATGAAGAACGGCTGCTTGACTACGTGACCATCGAGTTCGACATCATACTCCGCCACGCCCGTAACTCTGAGTGTGAACCCACCTACCGTTCGAACTACCATCGCACACGGCTGAACAGTTTCTTCCGGTCTCGGTCCACTCAATGAAATCGCAGCCCCGACCTACCATTGATTTCTATCCTAGCCTCAACTGCCGTCTTATCAACCGCCCTCATTACCAAATCACCATTTCCAGAAAAAAAACCAATCATTGAAACGTTTATTTACATTAGACTTCTCACCACGCGAGCAAAGTCTTCAATAGTGACCACGTCTTCCGCATACGTAACAGACGTCGAAACGGTTCTCTTCCCCCCTCATCTTCAAAGCCACTTCTTGAGTCAACTTTTCCACTGCGGTTGACAGGTCATTCACTTCGTTTGGTTTACTCGTCTTCAACTCGCTGACTTTCGGAGAGTACTCTGCCGGCAATTGTCGAGCCGCATCAACCAGCTGTTCCAACGTCATTGGATGTGCGATGAGAACAACCCTGAGCTGATCCCGAACTGTTGGTGGCATTCCGTCCAAGAACCGGTCCGTCAGCATGCGCTGCTTTGAGTCCTGGTCCAAATGTGGCAGGGCTCTTTACAACGCTGCCCGCAGTGACACGGCATACACGAGGGCGTCGTCCCTTGGTCCAAGCCGGGTGCCCCTGAACTGCCGAACCCGGCGACCAGCGCTTCCTTCGCTGCTGCCCACTCCACCTTTGCAGGGCACCTTCGCGACGCATCCAGTACCGCCTTCGCCCTGCCCTTGAGCAGCATCCGCATGTCCGCCAGCTTCACCCGGTCGGTCTTGACTCCGACTGTCTCCGCCACGTCCTTAAAGTCCTCCAGGAAGCTCCGTACGTCCCCATCCTCGAACGGCTGCGGCCATGGGATCTTCATCCTCCAATCCTGGTCATGGCACCAATTTTTGTGAGCTAAGAACGCGGATAACACAGGGGTTATTTATTCGAGAAAGCGATACCTGAGTTAATCGCTTGAACAGGACCACGAACAAAAACACTTATTTGCATATGGTGCTCGGCCCAGACTGTCTCGGTTGCCACAGACGCCAGACGTAGCAAGGACCCTTTTGGGTAATGCTGCACTTCGATATTTCTTCTTGTATTTTCCCTGCGGCTACTTCGAGTTCAAAGTATATGCTCTGGTCCTACTACTGAACGGTAGTCGTGTGAGTAGTATATTACGATCGATCACACTCACTACACTAGGTTCAGAGTTAAACAGCCGAGTTCTCTAAGCGACTCAGCTGTTTCACTCCGTTTAACTCTTCAGATGAACCATGGTCAGGGGTCATAGCAACGAACAAGCAAGTCAAAACTCATGAAAGCTTGTTCCTCAATAGAAGTGGTGCTGTTTTTCTAATAGATTGAGATTGCTTAGTACCGATCAGACATTTGTTGTTCCGGTTTTTTCGATTTGGTAGACCAGTGCGTAACAGTTGTACTCATATTCATTGTTTCCCTATTGTTGGACACCACAGATGAATTTATGGATCGACTACCACGAAAATCAGAGCAACTGATTGGGTCTGCCTATATACTGCGTTGACTGCCAGGAGAATCACCGATACTTTCAATCGTGACACCGTTAAATGTTTCTGAACGATAACTGGAGTCAGATTTAGCATTGTGATGGTACCAGAGAGCTCTCTTCTTACACCAATAGAACCATGTGTTATAAAGTGGGGATGTGTTTCAGAGGCTATGTCAGCAGTGCCCTCAAAACGTGTTTTGTCCTGCCCAACTTTAATCAGTTTGAAAAATGTATTTTACACAGATCAAGGGCTTCACGTTGGGTCTGAGAATACCCACGTTCGGCTTTAGACAAACGACGTGAGATGCATATAACAGGTCTACCACACTGTCCAAGAACCACACCTATTCCAGTAGGAGAAGCATTTGTAATTACAGTTGAATGACCTTTGGCAGAAAACGGTTTAGAAACGGCGGTAGCTTGAAGATGGTGAAGCAAAGTACGGAGCATTTTTTCGTGATCAGTGGACCAAGAAAACTGTTGATGGATAACATGTCGAACAAATAAGTGGCACATTGAACGAAATTCGGAATGAAACGGAAGTAGTATTGGGGTGCACTCAGAACAGGACGGATTTCATGAAGGTTAGTGGGTGACGGTGCATTCACCAGTGGTGCTAAGCTTTGTAAATCTGGTTTGAAACCATTGCAATCAACAACGTAACCAAGGCATGAGAAAGAAAAACTGAAAAATTACACTTCTTTGGGTTAATGGCTACGTTGAAGTCAGAAAATCGTTTCAACAGAGAAAGAAGGCGATAATCATGGGTGGGTTTATCGGGAGAATGAACAATAACGTCATCTTGATAGGTTTAGATGCCATCTGATTCGTTAGTAGTTGTATTCACGACATCCTGGAATACAGCTGGCAAAACGTTCAAACCAAATGGTAGAAAATTGTATCGACACAGTCCGAATGGTGTAGTGATTACGGCCAAATTATTTGATACTTCATCAAGTGGTATTTGTAGGTAATCGTACTTTAAATCAATTTTGAAAAGATCTTAGAACCTGACAAACAATACAGTATGTCCTCAGGTTCTTCTGTTGTGCAGGTGCGTTGTAGTAGACCTGTATTCAAGGTCAACCTGTAATTACGAAAAATTTTCGGTGTGATCCCATCAGATTTTAGTGGTGTCACTATTGGATTCGCCCACTTTGATGAGTCAACAGGCGTTACTACTCATTTATCACACATGGATTGCATTCATTTGCGCACAAGTTCTCGTAAACCAAATAGAAGGATTGGTTCATTAAGACAGACTGGGTCCCCCGAAGCTTCAGGTTTTTACCTTCGGTATTCGCAATCCCCCTGTGGCCTTAGAGCATTCTAGTATAAGTTGTCTAATGTCAACGTCGTTCAGTGATGTCAGTAGCGAAATGTCAGAATGTAGCAGTCGTAAAACTTTGGGTCCAAGAATAGAAGGACCTGAGCTTGAAGCTAAAAATTGACAGTCAATAGGGCTAGCATCGGACAACTTCACCGATACGGTGCAGCAGCCTGCAGGAGGCAATAAATGACCAGTGATACAACGAATGTTAACTCATGTGAGTTGCCAAATTGCATCGGGATAAAATACAACTAGGTCTGAATGTGAAATTATTGATCCGACACTACCGGTGTCAACGATAAAATTGTGGCTTTCACCAGAAGCAGACACTAACGTTTTAAAAACATGAGAAGTGTTTTGGAGCAAAATAGATGAAGAAAGAGTAGAAATGTTATCAGTTAATGGTTGAACATTCGAATTAGAATTTTTCCTCAAGTGACATGAACGTCTAAATTCACATACCGACTGGATTTGACCGGTAGTGGGCAAGCGGGTATGTACATGACCCCTGTCCACTAACGATTTGAAACGCCTTTCTCTGGAGAGCAATCAAAACGTAGTCCCAACAGGCATCGAATTAAAAAACGCAATGGGGTTTAGAAACAAACCATATATTTTCTAAAACGTTTGGAAACATGAGAAGTGATTAGCTCTATTCTAGTCTGTGACCGACGACAGCAACCAAGAGGAGAGAGAAAAGAGGCGCCAGATGGGCTGCAGGCTACGCGGCGGCCCTCAAATGCGCCTTATCTCAGATGCCATATTCTTCGACTTTGCCGAGGCTTTCGACCGTGTCCCACAAGGCCCCCTGAAACCCAAACTGGAAGCCTATGTTAGTCAAGGAGGGGTTCTTTGCTGGATTGTTTCTTTTCTTGATAACAGAAGGCTTAAAGTCGAAACCGGATCAGACCTTTCATCTACCTCTTTCATTTCTGTGGGAGTTCCCCAAGGGTCAGTGCTAGGTCCTCTGTTATTTCTGATCTATATAAATGACCTTCCGGACAATATTTCCAGCAACGCCCTCATATATGCCGATGACCTGAAAATCTGGAATGCCACTCATCCCAGTGCACTACAGATTGGTCTTGACGCGATTAAGCGTTGGTCGAACGATTGGAGTCTCCCGCTAAATGACAGTAAGTGCGCACACATGTCACTCGGTGGAGATTCTGGCAACGCCTTCGTGATTCATAGTGCACTTGGCACAGTAGATATCATGAAAATCGATCTGAAGAAAGATCTGGGCACCTGGCGTTCGTCTAACTTATCCTTTTCGCATCACCACGAGATGGCAGCGAAAAAAGGGTTTGCCACGCTCAGGATGATTAAACGCACTTTCCCCCGCATAGACAAGAAAGCGTTCCAAACGCTTTACGGGGTTTATATTAGGCCGCTCCTCGAGTATGCTAACCAGGTCGTTTATACCGGCCCGAAGAGAGATATCTTAGCCATTGAGCGTGTCCAGCGCGTGGCTACCAAACTTGTCACAGGTCTCAGTAGTGTCGCGTATGAGTCTCGACTTGAAATTCTTGATCTATACCAACTTGAATTTCGACGGCTCCGCAGTGATTTAATTTTCACACACTTCCTCTTTAGGGTAGGCCTTGTTGATCAGTTCTTCACAGTAGCGAATGATGACGGTCGGCGAGGACACAACATGAAGCTTTTCAAACTTCGCCCTCGGACATTTCTTAGACAGCAATTTTTTCCTACAGGATTGTTAACTTCTGGAACAGTCTTCCTGCTGAGGTCGTCAGTAGCGCTTCTAGCGATCGCTTTAAAACGTTACTTGACACTCAGTTTCTAAAATTCCTTTTGTGCAAGTGATCTTAGTTTGTGTTTTGATATTTACTGTAATTCCCAAGAGCGGTGCTACACCCTGTTTTCACTGAATGCATTTCAGATCAGCAGACGCCCGCTTGACATTGAACATCGGCTTCAAGGCCGAAACGAGTTGGAAACGGCCATTTAGGCGCGAAAAGAGATTTTTCAAACTTTTCATGAAATATTAAAACGCATATATAGCGACAAATATATAGATTTCATCGAGTGTAATAGTTTTATTGCAATGATAAAAGTCAGCTGTACCTGAAAATGGTCCATATCCGCACTTCTGTCGGGGAAAAATGTGTCGCGATTTTCTTTCGATAAAAGTATCATGTTGGCTTTCTTAATCGATTTTACGTTCTAAAAATGCTTCCATCGGAATTTTCGTGGTGGAATACATATTCCTAACTTGCAGAAACGCTCAATTTTACGTGGTTTTGGAGATATAATAGAACTTACAATTTCCGACCGCGTTGTGTAGTTGCTGTTGTACACGAAATATTACAGTAATTCCTAGTGAAAACTATGTCACCACGGTTGTTGGTTAGTTACACATCAGAATTATATATTCAGCCTATTTTCCCGATAGTATTTCTGGTGGAAAACGGTCTACGTTATCACGTGGCTGTTTCTACCTACGGTATGGTGTAAACTTGGGTAACACGTCCTACTCTATGAGTTTTGTTCATTGCTCATTGACTATGCTCAAATGTAGTTTGCCATGTGTATATGGGTCAATGCTCACTTACCTGACAGATAATGACCAACTTTGATTCTCGTTATTTATCCGACGAAAATATTGATTCCAACGTCTACCATTTCAGCTACAACCCTTCAATCTTCGTATCATGGATGCCTATGATTTAGGTGACTGTTAGTCAATGTTTTCACCGGCTGCAGAAATCACTAATGGTTGCCAACACGTTATCTCATTTTTGGCAAGAACTGAAGGGGCTCATTATAACTTACTCCCAACGGTATAAATCTACGTTTATTAAAATTCATCCCGTGTTCTTCTTATCAACGTTGATGGTAGCTTAAGTCAACTGGACGGAGCAGCTACTAGTGTGAACGCATACCACATAATTATGCATTGATCAAAATTTAAGTCACCTGGATTTAACAGCTATTAGTGTGAACGCATACCGAATATTAGGCGTTCATCATAGTTTAAGTCAACTGGACAGAGCAGCTAACAGCGTGAGCGCATACTACGCCCTTGGGCGTTGAACATAACTTAAGTCAACTGGACGGAGCAACTACTAGCGTGAACATATGCAGCATACTCTGGCGTTGAACATAACTTAAGTCAACTGGACGGAGCAACTACTAGCGTGAACATATGCAGCATACTCTGGCGTTGAACATAACTTAAGTGAATTGGACGGAACAGCTACTAGTGTGAATGTATACTATATACTTAGGCATTGATCATAGCTTAAGCGGACTGGACGGAGCAGCTATTAGTGTGACCGCATACCACATAATTACTACGACAGACCTGTCATCGCACACACCCTTAGCGATGTGGATGCAACTCCGTGTTTTAAACATGAACTACAAACACGTTGAACAAGTGGGCGTTCAAGAATAACATAATATTCAGTGTTTATGGTGGTCTGCCTGGAGGCCAGACGAAATACAGTCACCGAACGGCAGTTCTAGTCATATCTTCAGCAGATTACTCGGTGGAAACGAAACCTTGGTAACGTGATTGGAAAACTGCTGTTCACCTCGCCTCATACGAAAATGTGAATTATGTAGTATACGTCGACATTATTGCACGCCTTTGTTATTCCTATTCGTATACCTTACGCTGACATTGGTATCTGCTCCGTCCAGTTGACTTAAACTAGGATCAACGCCTAAGTACATAGTATGCGTTCACACCAGTAGCCGCTCCGCCCAGTTGACTTCAACTATGCCAAACTGTACTCCTTGCTTAGACATTCATAACTGCTCCATCCATTTGTTCTACCGTACGAGTTGTACTGAATACATAGGTGGACGAGTGAAGTCACCGGGGACGAAAACGTGGAGATAGAATCTTAAGTTAGTATTTCATAGCTGTGGATAAATGCACATACTCCCGCCAATTTTTTCGACACAGAATATAGCATTCGGTTTTCATGTGTTATGGGTGTCCTCTCGGATGATTGAAACCGTGTGTCAGATGAAGTCTTTACCGTCATGTCGTTCGTTACATCTGATATCTGCCAGAAATCTGTGTACACACACATATGAAGAAGCTTACTTTCTTCAATTGTATCAACAGGGTAATCGTTCCAGGTGATGTTGATTCCTGATTTCTCCGACCCGTGTGCAAGCGGTACACTGTCAGCGGACCGGCCTAAGTCGACATCCGTTGTGGGTGGTGTGCGCGACTTTTTTCCCATAATCACTGGGGAAGTGCGAAGAACGGATGAAGTAGAAGGAACTGACAACAGTAAGGATTCGAAATGTGCGCTTACCTGACGACTGAGGTTGAAGATGTTTGCTACAGAATGGACACTTGTTTATGTCTGCCAGTTGCATAAATTAGTAGTGAAAGATCAGCTGATCGGCATCACACCAATACCTATCCATCTGTAAGGGGTCACCGCAGTGCCCGCACGGCAACCGTAATTTAGGCTTCTTTATTCACCATAGTTGCACACCGCTTGCAGCTGAGCCCATGGGGAAGTCGTATCGAGGTAAGCCAGTCTTTGCACGTTCCTCTATCTTACTGGTAAGAGCAATGACGCTGTTAAAGCAAGTCACCGCCGTGCGGTTGTTGTAGTCGTGCAGTTTTCCAAGTACATGATGAAGGGCTTTATAGTGACGGTTGAAACTGGTTGCAGCAAACGGCCGGGGCTTTGGACCTACCAACCCTCGAATGACAAGTTGTACTCTGCCAGCCACCGTTCATGAATGGAGACGTCACCTTTGTAAATGGGAACGCAAACTACAAAAGACCTTACCTTAGGGGCAGAAATGTTTCCGAAACATCGTCAGAATGTGTATATATGGCAGCTACATTGTACAGTAAAAAGTACATTCACATGTGCCCTCTCAGATATCTACGGCGAAAGCGTCACCATCTTGTTGCACACGAAGCTGCAATGTTCGCGGTGATTATTAAAGAAGCGCTCACCTTGCACTTATATATTGTTTCGAAAGGGAGTCGTGAGATCCGTCCCTCCAGACGTTTTTGGACAAGGTGACTTGCGAATGTGGTCATTCTGTGAAGAATGCTCTTCACGTACCAGTCAACATTCACAACCTCACGACGATCGCACCCATAGGTCGTTTGTATTTCGCACTCTCGCAGCATCTACTCACTGTGGATCCACATTATCTGAATGGCGATGGCTAGGAAGTCTCTTGGGTGCGTTCCCTTCTTTAACCGTCCGTTTGCATTTCCCAGCCTATTATTCGTTCGATTGCTGAAGTGGACAAAATTTCTTTGCGCATGGATGGCCCACTTCGGCTTGATGTTCGGCCAATTGCACAACAAATAATTCAAAAACTTCTTATCCGTTCGGCCGATGATATACAAATCACGTTTGAACCTACGGTAAACAGTGTAACAGTGCAACTTGCTCTTTCTCATTGTCTGCCGTAGCCATTCGGTGGAAGAGAGAAAACGACTGCGAAAAGAATTTGTTTTCAATAAATATGACGGATGAATTTTGCCCATTTGCTTGCTTACGTACGGTATTACGTACATGAAAGTAACAAAATAGGATGTTGCGGCCGAACACTACATGAGCAGCACTCATTTGTGCAGCCATCTTATCCCTAACAAGTGTTTTCACCGCACTGTGACCGCCCATCATTTCAAGAATCGTTTCGAAAAATCTACATAGTGAAGCATACTTTTTACTACGAACGTACCCGCATATCGCGGGTCGGCCGTGCCCCATACCGTCTGTCAGGAGGACCTGAGATAATTTCCAACTTCCAAAGTATGATGAAATATACAATGACGTACTTGTGCCCGTTTGTCCCATGAGTGGCATCCACATTCATAACATGTGGAAAACGCCGGAATAGTTCAATCTATGTTCGCTGGGCGAAGCAGGCATGCGTACGTCTGTTGCCTTCATCTCTCACAGTGCGCACCAAACCTATCGTACTAATCACCGACAGCACCTCCTCAAGGTTCTCTAACAAATCCGGCTAACAATCAGGCTTTAACTTGCGGCGGATGTTTCCAACGTCCGCAGTTGCGATAAACTTCCCGTAAACATCCACTACGGTCAGACTGAGATGGAGTAAATAACGCAGGTCTGGTGTCGGTAGTGTTATACGTCTGATCGTTTAGTAGGAAATGCTGTTGGCCTGGAGACATCTACGGTTTGCACAAACAAAGCGAATGATTTCTTACAAACAATCTCGTATGGCCAAGCAAAGCATTTAATTTGGTGTTGGTCACGACGTACGCTACAGCTACATAGTTATTTTTACCCTATTGGTATCCCCCTCCCTGTGACACGGTTTACCCTCTACCCCATCGAGTCAACCCTGTGCACCCTGTGGGACAATCATGTGTGTTCTCAATTCGTAGGTCGTCAATGATTCGCCCTCGCAATGAATGTGCGGGAGGGCGTAAGAAAGGAACCGAAAGCATGAGCGTAAACACGGTTGATTTGTCTCATTTGTTTCAGGAACACTTTGGTAGTGTCGTGTCTCCAAGACAGTTCCCGAACTTAGATGCAGTGGAATCCGAGCTGAACCATTTCGAAGTTCAGTCTGGTTAATCTTACTGCATCCGATCAACCGAATCTGCTTTCGGTGATCACAAGAGACGCACTTGCGCGTGTGTCCTCAGGGTCGAAGTATTGCGCTCATCCCCTGGTGTTTGAGAAAAGACAAGAGCCCGGACTGGATGCTCAGCATACTTAACCGTCAATCGGAACATTAACGGAGGATTTCGGGTGACCAAATTCATCATGCTTTACAATCATCCGTCTGACATGAATGCTGCAAAATACGAGGCATCAGGGCGTCGCTTAACCCCGGAAGTAACCGAGGAAATTCGACCATGGCTGCTCAACAGCACCGTATCCTTCAATGTAACTCAATACATACGCAAGCGTTTCGACAAGAAGACAACGACGAAGAATGTTTGCAACCCTCGCGCACGCCTGCTCGCGAAGAGAAACACTGTTGGCTACCTAGGTTGATTGAATGCACAACTGAACACAACTGGTAAGTGTTACTTAAACGTAGATGAGTAATGAACAGATAGTTTTGTCGGCGGGAATATGGAAAATTTTCTCCTTGTTCCTAGATGGACCAGAAGTTTCAACGGAATTTTGGAAATCCCTGTTGCCAACTATGACGCACCAAAAAACCCCACACTCGATCCTCCGGAGTGGCAGCATTCACTGAGCTGGGGATGTTGGCGAAAAGGCAACTCGATGACACAACCCTCAACCAGCTATTGGATGAATTACGGAAGTTTCTTCGCAATTGTGACCGCAGCCGTCTTCCGCCGTACTTCATTCCGATAAATGATACATCTACGGATACCACCAACGTATCCATCGTAACCCAGGACCTTCCAGATAGTCCATCTAACGAGGAAATGGAACCCGCAGTTTTGCCGCAACCAGCAGCTTCAACACCGGTAACCGCAACCCTTGTTGATTTTGAAAATGTCAACTTGTCTCAGTGCCCTCAGGTGCCGAAACGTCAAACAATTGACCCGGTGCAACGTTCGACTACAAGTGATCCACAACCGGGACCTGGTACAGTGCCAATAGGTATGTGAACAACGGAATCAAGTTCGGATATCTGCGGTGGATGCGTAAAAAAGGAATCACCGGCGGAAAATCAAAGTATTGACAACTGAATCAAGTGTCAATTTTGCCCCCAGTTGTATCACTAGGACTGTGTCTTCACGCGGTTCTTTGACCAAGGGTTGTACTGCATGCAATGCCAGTAACGCTTTGAGGCTAGCATGAGCAGGTTAGTGTAAATAACGTTATCTTATTGGACAATGTGACTGGAGGCGAAACGAGGAGGTATGTTTTAAATGAAATACGCTAGTGAATCTAAATTTTATATCCACCGCAAAAACCAACCCCTCCTCATCGTGGTGCGGTGATGAAACTGGTCTAGATGCCGAGGTAACGGAGCTCTGGCAAATCACTTGCAAAGAAAGATTTGCAAATGCACGCCTAATGTTATAGGTATGCGAGAAGATGGAGGAAAAATGGCACACTAGACCCAATAGAACCATACCTATTCCATTCAGTAGTCCAGTAATAATGTTTGCACTATTTGCAACTATCAACCGCATAGACGTAATTCAACTAAGATCACGAGTTCAGTCTTTGTTCCAATTCATCAAGGGATTCCACCCAGTTCAGGTCTACGTAATTTCAAAATTAATTGGTTTCTATATTTCGACCGAAATTTTGCTGCTTCCAACCGTCTTCATTGCCACGCTATTGGTTTATCTGAGCTATATTATTCAGCAACACGTCGGTGCCACTTTTAGACATCCTCACCTTCCAGTGTTCCTGATTGGTTTACATGATTCATTTGTGGCCACACATTGTGCTACATCAGTCACAACTTTTGCTCAGGTTTTCTTATACACGTTTGTGCATCCGTGTGTGCCGAAGACATCAGCGTTTCGGATTAGTGTGCACGGTACCCTACCAACACATCCGCCCGTCACCCCACCAATTTGGTGGGGTCCTGGTGGGGTGGCGGTGGGTTGGCGGTGGGGCACCCCACCATCCAGTGGGGTGGCGGTGGGGTGGGGGTGGTGCTCACGGTGGGGTGACGGCGGGGTCTGCACCCAGATCACTCCGTCACCCCACCGTTTTATAAGTGGGGTGGCAGTGGGGTACGGAACATCCCACCCCACCACCGCCAACCCACCCCTAACCCACCAAATAGTCGCTCATCCCACCGCCAACCCACCATGACCCCACCGCCAACCCACCATGACCCCACCGCACGAAAATACTCCCCACCGTTGTTCGGTTATCGTGGAACCCA
>JTDE01000453.1:146146-162564 GCA_014338405.1 Paragonimus skrjabini miyazakii | reverse complement strand
CTCGAGTCTAGTGCTTCTTTTCGAAAGGGGCCGACTGGAATGTCTATGGGAATGCGACAGCTGCGATCACTTGTGGGTGATGTTCAGTCATGGGATTAATAATCCACCAAGAACTCGTGAAGGGCACCAACTAGCGCGGTGGGATTGGGAAGAAGCCTTCCTCCGATACATTGTTGGCGAAGGCTGTCGTCGGTAAAATCCAACTGTTCCTATGTAGTAACTTCTAGATGCCACAACGAAGTGTTCCGCGGGAGTTACACATCAAGATGTCAAGGAACGTATTCAACGGCGGATCCAAAAAATAAGGCAGAACGTCCGTCGCAGGTGCAAACTGCTGGAATCGTTGCTGGCAGCAGTCCACGATAAAGAGAACTCTCCATGCTCCTCGTTGTAACTGTCTAATATATTCTTATTGTACGTCAAATTCATTTGCTTGCGGCATAGCGCTTACCTGGACGATAATAAACGATCATGTTTGTGGTTAAATGTTGAACGAAAGGTTGGACGTGGTAAGTGCAGCTTGACGTGCGAAGCGCGTATTCGCGAATGTAGTCTGAGTGTAGTTTGAGTGTAGCTTTTTGAGTGTCACATGAGCGTCCAAATTTGTCCCTTTGTTACTCTCAAACTACACTCAGGTCACACTTAACCTACATTCAAGGTACCCGCAAACTACACTCGAACTACACTCGTGCTAACTAGGTCCCGAAGAGCCAAGTATTTGACAAAGGCATAAGCTTCCATCACGATGAAGTGTGGAAAGAAAACAACCTTCTCTTTCTCGTCCAACTCAGATTTTGTGAGACACCAAATGTCAAACCTTTCCAAATAATCCTTCAACTAAAGAGCATTTGAATTAGTGGAGAACGATCCATTTCAGTAATCACTGTGAATAGTGTGAAAGCGCGAAGCCGAATGCTGTAATTACTGTAATTAGAATTGAACTACAAGAATAACGATCGAACGTATAAGAGTAGCGAAACACAATTGAGCAAAACAACATAGAACGTATATTATCGACTCGCACGTATCCACCACTTGTATAGGATATTGGAATAGTAAAACAATTGCACGACAGAAGAAGACAATGCATACCAACAGTGTGTTACCCCTCTTAGGGATTACAGTGAATACTAGAAAAAATTCAGTGTACTCGCATAATAAAGGTTCTTGTAAGTAAGAGTCAAGAAATGTTTTAAAACGATGGCTAGAAGCGCTGATAACAACGACAGACGGAAGACTGTTCCAAAGGTTAATAAACCTGTAAGAAAAGAACTGCTGCCTAAGGAAGGTCCAAGGACGGAGCTTGAAAAGCTTCTCGTTATGTCATTGCCGGCCGTAATTATTCGCTACGCTGAAGAACTATTCAACGAGATCTACTCTAAACAGGAATTGTGTAAGGACTAAATCACCGTGGAGTCGTCAAAATCCAAGTGGGTATAGATCAATAATTTCAAGTCAAGTCTCGTACGCGACATTACTTAGGCTTGTGACTAGTTTGGTAGCCTCACGCTGGACACGCTCAACAAGTAATATATCTTTCTTCATGCCGGTATCCACAAAGTGATTTGCATACTCATAGAGCTGTCTTGAATAAACCCCGCAAAGCGTTTGAAATTCTTTCTTGTCTATGCGGGGGAAAGTGCGTTTAATCACCATAACGACGGCAATTCCTTTGTTCGCCGACATCTTATGGTGGTGGGTGAAAGATAAGTTAGACGACAACCAGGTGCCCAAATCTTTCTTCAGACCGATTTTCATGATATCTACTGTACCGTTAAAACACTTTCTGCCCATTGGTTGTGATCGGATTGATAATCGCGGGCGCAGACAGGCAACTGAACTGATAACGAGGCGTGTTCGTCTGAAGAAAATTGCTTCCGTTGTTATGGCTTCGTCGGAATTATGGAGGTCAGCGTGATTCGCAGTTTACGACCCATATGGGCTTCGGCAGGAGATTGATTACCAGTCAGCAACTCGTTAGGAGTCGTCCCGTAGATAAACAGGAATTGTCGTGGAATTTCTTCTGATATCCTCTCTCCACGCGATTTGAGAAGGGCCCGTTTCAGTTTGTCGACAAAGCGTTGTGCCCGCCCGTTGTACTGCGGACGGAATGGAGGCGACCGAACGTGCTCAATAGCGTTACGCCAGCAGAAATCTTTGAACAGACCGGATATGAATTGGGTACCATTGTCGGACACAATGGTTTCTGAGAAGCAATGCTGACTCAACAGACGTCGAACAGTGTTGATAGTAGCAGTCGCCGATGGTGAAGTCAGTGGTACGATCTCAGGCTATTTGGGAAATGCGTCAACCAAGACGAAATAAGATATCCCGTTTATTGGACCGGCGAAATCGTCGTGAACTCTCGACCACAGATGCTCCGGTTGAGGAACATGACACGATCTGCAAACATCATGCAGTCTCCAACTAAAGAGAGAGACTCGCGGCATTGTCGTATATGTTGCAGATCTTCTGTCGAAGGTGTGGTATGCCAGCGGCCCTGGAGGTACCAGACAGCTTGGCGGAGGACTTGATCTTCCCATGTGGCCCACTTAATGTCATCTGTAGTGACCGAAAGGGCACGGACGGCATCAGATAACTGTCGGATGGTGCCTGGTTCAATAGACTCTGTGGCGATCACTGCATCTTCTTCGGCCGGTCGATGGTTACTGATGAGGCGGGAGAGCGCATCAGCTCGCCCAAAGTCTTCTGTCTTTCGATGCTGGATCCGAAAGCCATAGCCGAGCGAGATGGTGGCCCAGCGTTGTAGTCGGTTGGCGGAATGCACCGGTATGCCCTTCTTTGAACCGAAGGTTGACAGCAATGGCTTGTGATCGGTTAATAGGGTGAACTACCGATCATAGATCAGCTAGTGGAATATTTTCATTGCAAACACCAATATAATTGCCTTCTTTTCTATCTGACCGTAGTTCCTCTCAGCAGCTGTAATTGTTCCGGAGGCATGCATAATGGCTTTTTGCGATCCGTCAGGAAACTTGGGGAGGACGATGGCGCTAACACTGTAGTTGGAAGCATCGGCTGCCACGAAAACTCAGCGGTAACCGGTGGTTGCTGGAAATTCTGCAGCGGAAGAATAGGATGCCAAACCGACGATGCGACGTTGTTGACTGCCGAGTAGTACACCCTGAATAACTCGGCCACAACTAGGGAGTCAGATGAGGTCTCCCCTTCGGGCAGTCGCAGAGAAAGAGCCGAGGGTTTATTCATTCTTAGTCGTCGCATGTGCTTAAATAAGAAGTTTTTGTTCCCGCGGGCTCTGAGGAGGACCTGTTTTGTACGCCTTTGGCGTGTTCACGGATTTCCCGTCCACACCTATTTCGAACGGTGTGGAACGCACAGACGTCCTCCGAGTTTTTCGCAAGCTTATGTTTCGCGAGTAAATGGGTACCATCATCAAGGAGACGACGTAATCCGCGCGGAGGAGGTGGCCGATAAGAGAAAATGCACGGTTTTCTCGGCACGCATAAGGCGTCTGCTTTCTCAATTACACTTTGATGTGCACGGTAAGCCTGACCCACGGAGCCATAATCAAGAAGGAGTGAACCTAGGTAGCTTCTCATACCGTTAAAGTCAGCCTGATTAAAATTTTGAATTGTAGACCTTTCTACTGGATTTTGTGCCCGGCAACAGATAAGATCATATGTGAGCAGAGAGTGGTCACCATGTCCAAGTGGTGGCTTGATGATCACTCTGTCTATCAGGTGGCTCTCATTAACGATAACTAGGTCGAGGAGAGATGGAATTTTGGCAGAACGATGCCGCGTCGGGGCGTTGATATGTTGTGTCCACGCTTTCCGTCGTATCAACGTCGACAAGGAAGTCGAGAATCCGATTTCACATTTCTGGTGGGAAACAGTTTCCCAGTTTATCTTGGGTGCATTAACGTCGCCCATTATAAGCATATGAGTAAAGTTTCGTAGGTCTAGGAAGTTGTCTAGGTTTACAAGAGCAGTGTCGTCATCAGGGACGTCGGATGAGGGAAACCGATGGATAACACCCACTAGGAGTGAGTCTTGGCCATGCAGAGCCAACTGAAGCCACAGAGCGTTACGTTTATCCGAGAGAAGAAATCCTCCGATAACTGTGGATGTTGGGAGATAACGTTGAAGGAAAATTGCAGAACCCCCATCTTTAATCGGGTGAAGATAGCTGGCTAGATTGAATACCCGGGGACACTCAGCCTGCTGTCACTGATGTCACCCGTAAGCATGGTCTCCGTGAGAGCAAATATGTGTGGTTGTGTTTCATGAGTTAACTGTTTGATTTCCGGTAATTTATTGGACCAACTCAGACAGTTCGTATACATGCATCTACAACCTACTTCCTCACTTGACTTCTGGAGAAAAGAGAGAAGAGAATGCAAGGAAGAGTTTGATGAAGGAGACCTGGAATTGAGGAGGGTGGTGGTGGTGGACTCGGTCTTTATTGCCGAGTGGTTCTGGTGGCCCTGTACCCTGTATCCCTGCTAAATCCTGCTGCTTCGGAGGGCGTTTGGGAGTTTTCACCCACGGAAAACGTGACTTCTTCGTCTTCTGGATGCACGGTTTGAAGGGAGGCAGTGTATGCGGTTTTATGGAGCCAGTCTTCGAAATGGCTTGTTGTGCGGGCCAACAGAATTCTTTTTGATTTACAGGCGGCATCCTCAACAGGCTCCCATTGTTCTGAACCCTTGGAAGACAGCATTTTTCACGGGGCCTCTTGGTGGTTTTTGGCGTGAGTAACTTGTAGAACGACATTTTTGCGGTGTCTTCAACATATTTGGCCGCGTTTGGGGCTTCGGCCGTTGGGATGGCAACTACAGAAGGAGCGTCCTCGCCTTCCGCTACTAGTGGGTAGGCCCGAGTGGATACTATCAGAGCAGAGAACACGACCTTAGTATCCAGTTGTAGCTTCCGGTCTGCCGTGACTCGTGACTCATTTATCGTTTGCTGCTTTCGTCTCGCCCTCTCTTGCCGAAAGCGATCAAAAGAAACGCATTTCAGGTGGACGTTGGTGTGTTTAAAAGCCTCCTATTTCTCTACCACTGTCTCGAGACTCAGCAAGGCTGGCTAGGTTGCCACAATGTCGAGTGATTTTTTGGTTAATTTGTCGCGCAGCCTG
This sequence comes from Paragonimus skrjabini miyazakii, assembly GCA_014338405.1. Classification (NCBI taxonomy): domain Eukaryota; kingdom Metazoa; phylum Platyhelminthes; class Trematoda; order Plagiorchiida; family Troglotrematidae; genus Paragonimus; species Paragonimus skrjabini miyazakii. The sequence goes on along the minus strand of JTDE01000453.1, from coordinate 157,443 downwards.
CCCGCGATTTCTAGATTTGTAACTTTCAGAGAGAATGAAGAATCTAAGACTGACTTAGCTAGTTCCATTGGTGAAGACGTTGTAGGGTAGCGGCCCCATAAAATAACTTTCCTATCCCTGAGAGCTTTTTCTTCTATATTCGCCGCTGCCTCCTCTATATGTGCAGTTAACAGGGTAACTGCCTTCTTGGTGACCGCAACACCAAATCCACTCTCGCATCCTACTCTCCATGGAAGAAATAGAAGGACATACAGTGTTCAGAAGAAGAACTCCGCATTTACAGTCAAAATGTTCTGTATCGCTCCACTTTTCGTGTCGCGTGCGCGACTAGTCAGCGGCAAAGGGGCGCCTTGACTGTCATCCAATCTGCAGCTCATGCAGATAAAATTTGAAGCAGAAGAAGCAAGTTGGTCGTACTGGTTTTTGCTGAGGCCAGTGCAATCGAAGTGATACCACTTCTGGCATCGGTAAAACTGCATACCGTTTCGTGGGGACATTTTGTAACCATAACGGCCGCAAATGCTCACTGCTTCAGTCAACTGAGTCCCGGCACTGCTAGATCTGACTCGCGTCACTGTCAATAGGAACAAGCAATACGCAATGTAAAACATATACAGAAATAGATACAATGCAACCCAAAAATTTCAATAAATAATGGTTCGGTACGTTATTCGGTAACAAATAACAGTAGTCGCATGCAATTTTTTGATGCGCAGGGCACCGATAATGCAAAACAATGCGTAAACAACAACAGCGAGAAACTTTGAATCAAATTTCGAGTTAACCGTCACAACGTTTTAAAGTGGATACGTTGGCCATAGTTAATAATTTGTATTGCAGTCGTTTAACTACTTACTGTGAAAGAAAGTGGACGGTAAATGGTTGTGTTTCATTACGAGGACGTGTTTAAGTGCATAATGATGGATCCCCAATAGTACCTCCGAACAGGAAATTTCTGAATCTTCCGTTCGCAATTTAATGAACGATAAAAAACACTGCTGTTCCTACAAACGAGCTAACCAGATATGATATAAAAGTACAGATTTTCAGCACAAATACCGAATATTCAGTAGACGGAATATACAGATGGTTCCTCATAGATCCGTAGACAGCATCAGCACGAAGTAGCTGGCAGGTTAAGTGACCGACTGTCGATGAGCGGTTAAGCTGATTCGGATACTGCCATGCAGCCATATGAAGAGCAAGCAACAAATCAGACCGCATACGCCACACGAACCTTCACAACAACCTAGTTGTAACACGTAATTACAAGTTTTAGGACTATTTTGCGCACGAAAACCGCAGTCCATCCAGGGTCACATCCAGATCACTATAGCTTAGGGGATTATACAAACGCAAACGGAAAATGAAACCAAGATTATGGGGATGTGGAACGCCAAAGCAGCCGCCGTTTAGGAGCATGCTGCTTGATACGAGAAGCTAATTGTCGAATTTGTCCTCCCCATGTGACATGCCTGTTATACTAAATCCGACAGCATTCACTGTCTTGTGTCGTTTGATGAATTTCATGCGATAAAAAGTTCGGTTGGTAACCGAGTCCATGTCTGGTACCTCCGGGTTCTCGGTTTCTCTTCTCAGCCACGTAGCGCCTGACATACTGTTTACACAGTGCTTCTTTTCCCAGTAAGCAACAATATTTCATTCTTATGCACCGAGACTTTTGCATATCTTTTCGTATATTGTTGTGCTTGAGCAGAGTGACATCGTAACACAATACAGAATCTGATCTGCTCTTCCCCTTGTCTACGAAACTTCTTGAAAACACCATACTGACCTCTCACCCAGAATGTTAGCTCTGTCATACTGCGAATATCATCACAACGATAAACACGCTTTAGTGGCCCAAGCGTAATTCCACGACGCACGTAATTCGCGAACGCTGATAAGCTGGAATATTTTGATGGTCACATCGAATACTCATGAACACATTCTCTGAGCCCAACCTCCTGTTTATCGTAACTTTTCTGAATCTCGTAATGTTATGCCGTCTCCGTTCGGTCTGGTTTCACTGAGAGTCGAGTGAAGTATGCTTGCATTTACTTGGACCAATCAGTGCCTCATACTTGACCACTATGTGTTCCTTTTGCTGGTTCAAATTAAGCTGGAGCCCCGGTTTTGCAGTTTGTTCTTCACTTGCTAACTGAACGATTCAAACGGTCCACACGCCTCACAGTTGCTGATGCCATCGTACTAATTAAGTTGCCAGTCAAATGGGCAGTACCCAAACTCGTTTTTGGAAAATAGTGAAGTCCTACCTCATGGCCAATGGCCAACGATACCGGGCTATTTAGAGTGGCCCTCATGCGTTGTGGTAGTTCGCCGAGTTTTCGGTGTGCCCATGGATGATGCTTTCTGCAAGCACTTTTCTGTAGTTATGAAACTGCCATTCCAGCACTTCATTCAGGCAAGCCCACCGTGACCAGTGTGCAGTAAGGTAATACACGTGGGTACTCGTCTGGTGCTTCGTCAGAAAATTCGGCCACATCCGCACAGACTCGATAGACGGATCATGCACTCGCTGTTTTTATTAAGCATTGATATGGTCTTAAACTACCATGTGGCAACCTGCCGCATTAGCCCTGGAATTTAGGGGTTAGTTATGTTGGCAAGGCCACAGGCTTTTTCGGACACCATCTAAAGTTAAGCAAAAAGAAACCTAACATTAAATACTTGACCGACTCTGCCCAATTGGTCAATTATGTGGCTGTCAGTCGCTCAAGTAGTGAGCAAACCGGCGATCAAATAATTTACCCGCAATCTGCCAATCACTTATAGCATTCAAATACGAATAAACAAAACTTTGTATGGTAACATAATTTACTTTCACTTTCATGATATTTGTGTGCTAACTGCCGTACCTTGTTCCAATGCATCAATGTGGTTCGTTCGAGTGTCCTATGGGATGGTCACAAAAAAAGCTGTTTGGACACTTAGCTGCTGAATAAATATGAAACGTGAAGTGAAATTGGTGGACATTATTTGTCCGAATGAACTTGGTTGTCTTTATCAAGTGTGAATAATCTGCCGCCCCCGAATACTGAAATTGCGCCGTGGAGGGGCTATGTTCCTACCAATTCAGCAGCAACGCCGACAAAGGCTTAACAAGAAATTTCGATAAGCTTGGTGTGTTTAACGATTAAATACAAGCAACTTATGTTGTTGTGATAATAATCAATAGGTCCAGATGGCAATGTGAGGATTGTTTCCGCTTTTATGGAAACGTGTATCGTTAAGCTACTGTTTATGACTAGAGAAGTGATAGTGGAGCCCGCTTAAAGAGAATGCTGTATGGTTATTACGTTTAAATTTTGCTGTATCTCGATTATTTACGAAGCTATGTAATTTCAAACACGTACATGAAACTTCTATTATTACGGGTTTTGTTTGAATTTTGTATAAGTTCAGGAGGGCATATTCTAACTGCCCGATGTGTACTATCAAATGACTGTAGCATTAATGGAATGCTCAGGAAGAATAGTGTATGACCGTTATGTTTTACTTGAGCTCTACCTGGAGTATTTACGGAGATGTCATTTCAATTGTATCCTTGTATCTACAACTTGTATCAAATTCACGGGTTGCTTATTAATTAGCCAAACAGTGCATGCAAGCGAGATGGAAATTCTTCAAGAACTACAACAACACGGAATATCCCATTACGGTTTTACATTTTCCAATGCAAATGTATTGCCACAGTAACTGCCGTGCTTTTTATTGTTGCCTGAAACGCATTTAATTTATTTCACCTCAAGCCGGAGGGCTGTTATGTTAGCGACAAGGTATAGAGTAGCTTCCCCTAAGTATAATCGGCGAATTACCTGTGAAATTGGAAAAATACTGTATAAACCATGCTACGCCGAAATATCTTCCGACCGTCCTATGAGAGACCTAATGATGTTCAGTTAAGACACTCATAGGACACTGAAGGGAGGTTCTTGGCACACTCACAGGAAGGTCATGCTGGCTGGGTCAGTGATATCGTCTGTTTCCAATGCAACAGGGTTACCTAGAAACCGTTAGAATTCAAAGCAACAGCAGTTCTGTTAACAGGCTGACCTCTAGAATTGAACTCAACATGATTAGCATGCCTTCGATGGCAGTCAAGAATATTAACCATGCGACTTCCATGAGAGGGACGAACAATTCCATTAGCAGGACGTTAGCCATTGCCTTTGAAAAATGTAACATCAACTGTTTTTGCAGTCAAGACTTGTACGCAGAGAACGAGTTTTGAAAAGGATCGCTGGACTCTTTCCAATTACCGAATATGATGCATTTCTGTACCGCATGAGAAAATGATCGATTCCTTGATTAAGTTCCACAAACGAGTTTGGTGTTAGAGAAGCAATTGTAGTGTGCGTACAAAATTTTCTGCAAGTCCATTGGATTGTGGATGTCGCGGAGCAGTAAACAAATGCCGACACCCAAATCCTTTAATCCATTCCTCCAAAGACTTGGCAGTGAAGTGAGTACCATTGTCGGTGACCAAAACAGCAGGTACGCCCTCGCGATAGTTTTCAGAACATATAAGGCGCTCTATTTCCCTTTCGCTCCGCCTGTTTGGTTACTCTGAAGTTCCCGTCTATGAGCACTCCCAAGTCCTTGGCTGATTATACCCTCCTCAGCATTTTCACCTCCCCTCCTTGCCAAAAACACCTGACTGGCCCTGGCTGTTCCCCAGCAAGCAGCTGAGTACACGTGTCTACATTCAAGGGTAGGTGCCATTCATTTGACCCTTTCTGAACAGTATTCAAGTCCTCCTGCATGCTCGTGTTGTCAAGATTTTCTAAACCTTCACATCATGAGCGAAGGTGTAGCAGGGACACTTCAAATTTTTGGTGAGATCATTGATGAACATTAAAAATAGTAGTGATCCGAGCACTGATCCCTGAGGTACTCCAATAACTACTGCAACTTCTGTAGACCCATTCCCCACTACCTCTATATGGAAGGTGCGACTTCTCAAGAAGTCCTGTATCCATCTTACCGGTCCTGAAGGAAGACCAAAGGTCCTCGGTTTGATGATCAACAATCGGTGGTTCACGGAATCGAACGCCTTCCTGAAGTCCAAGAAACAAACCTCAACTTTCTGTCGCCTATCCAGCCTCTACGTGATTCTATCGAGGAAGCAAATCAGGTTGGTAAGACAAGACCTATGTCCCACAAATTAAGGCTGGGCTGCAGACAGAAGCTAATTTTCAGTAAAGTGTTCCACAACCCTATCTCCAATAAGTCTCTCCAGCAGTTTCAGGACAACTGACATGAGACTTACTGGTCGGTAGTTGCCCAGATCGTGCCCATTACCCCCTTAGGGATGGGTACAAGTCCTGCCTTCCTCCAGTCATCTTGACTGATAGATTTCTATAGGGTAAGATTAAACAACACGGTAAAATGCTCCTGTAAAACATCATTGATTGAATGCAGTCCGGCCCCATTGCCTTAATTACGTCTAGCTTTTCCAATCTATCCTTAACCTTCTCCTCTCTCATTTCAACTTCCTCCACCATTGGCCCTGTTGTTGTCCCTGTGCTGAGTCCCACTGTGGTAGCTTCAAAGTCCGGAATATGTACCGCCTCAAAAAACCGGCAGGAAACCTCTGTATTTTGTAGTGGTGATCCGATGACATTGCCGTCATTATCAACAATGCTAATCAGTCCTTTCCTGATGGCCCCTTTGGCCTGGACTTAGTTAAAGAAGGCTTAAGGGTTCTTGATATGGTTTTTTGTCATATTCATTTCACACTTTTTCCCGCATTCATTTTGCACTTCAGAATATCTTTTTCAAGCCGCCTTATACTGACAGAACCTGATGTACCCCCCAGACTGTTTGTATACAGCCCAGATTTTCCTTCTGCATCTCAGTGCTTTTCAACCCTAACCTCCCGCCACAGAGGCTTGCCTTTATGTATGCTGCATCTTATTAGTGCATGTGTGTCGTTAGCTGCATAAGATTACCTTTAATTATGGCCCAAGCTTTGTTGACAGTATTGGTACCATGACAACCTATCCAAATCAAATTTTTGCATCCGACCTCAGTTGTCGTAAATTACTGCTTGCAAAGAACCTGCCATACTTGACAGGGGGTGGCGTAGACACAACTAAACTTCAGACGTATGATTCTATGGTCACTCTTGTCATAACAAGATCTAAAACTGTAGCAGTTTGACCTTACCTCCACCTATTGACCTCACTGACATGTTGTAGTAGTGCCTTTTGGTCAGAAGGTCCAACAATGCCGCACCAAACGTACCACTGGCAGCATGCATCAATCTCCAATCCACTTCTGAGAGCTCACTCCATTTGTTCCTCTGATTACCAGCATCGGTACACAGTAACCTCAGGGACTTCTCACAACCACCCCTTGTTTAAGTCTCCATGACTCGAGGGGCGGCGCATGACTCAGGATTTAAACCTTAGTACTCTACCTGTTTTATGCAGGAGGTTTTCCACTCCTTCCTGGCTTCATGCTAAAGGACTCACATTTCTTACGTTAAGTTGCTTCTACAATGGGAGTTAATCTTCCGTCTGTCTTCCCATCCTTTAGTCCCACGGTTAAGCGTGTTAGCCGTACCCGTGGCCCTTAATCTCTAATGCATTGTTGCGGCGCATTCTTCCACCCAGCCAAGTCGCCCGACATTACCGTAACTAGATCTTGTGAAGTTGTGCATACCTGTCATGCTGCCGCCTGGGGTTTGCGAACTCAACGAATATTGGCCTAGGACTGTATGTATTTGCCTACCACCTTCCCAACCTCATTACTCTTTTAATGGCCACATGCTCAGGTGCGTTTAATCGCCTTAGGAGGTTCACCAGATAAAATCTCATCACTCTTTCTCGAGCTTTACCTTTTTTCATAATGGATGCCACTAATGACGACATTCCTCTTTCTACCAAGGGCTAAGTCCCCTTCAGTTTCGAGACCCAACACAGCTCTGACCAAAAGTTCGCCTTGGTTATGGACCTTCGTAAATCTTTGTTCTTGGGATTCCACCCTGAAACAAATATCCTTAACTAGCCCCTCCAGTTTCTTAAGTTCTTTCCTTCCACTTTCTACACGTTCTTTGACAGATTTCCGGTTACCCGTTATCTTGTACTCTTTCCCACTCTGCCTATTGCCTTTGTCCCTTTTTACGACAGTCGCTTTTCTACAACTCACCCTGCTAATAGCGGGGACATTTGGTTTAACACTTTATCTTAACTCATTGACCAAACCCGGCGAGTGGTTGTGCTCTGTATCCGCCTTTCTCCTTTTTATTTAACCCGGACTCTGTCATAGCTCTTCACCTCGTTGCAACGTCCTCCCTCAGTATTCGGAACATTCGGTTCATTATCCCCCATTCGTGTTATGCTGCCACCTACCTCGTTGAGCACAACAGGCGGTTTGCTACTAACAGAGTCCTCCTCCTGGCTTACTCCAGTGTTCACAACAGAGGCACAATCATGCAGTTTACCTATATATAACTACATGACCGCATACAAGTCATAAGCCCATTTCAAGAGTTTGCTACATCGACGGTGGAACCACTTGACACACCCATCACATTGTTTACTTTCGGCACCGACCTCCAGGTAACACTTGTTATTGCCGCAACCGCCAACTTTCAGACTAACTACTTAAATACCTTTTTATGGACCCATTCAAGGAATTTCCATAAGATTCAGCTGTGTTAGTATCGGTTAAAAGAAATGGCTAATGAAAAATAAACACTTCAATTGGAAGGAAAAAACCAAGTGTACCGGCTTATATGTAGCTCAGGTAGACAGTAAATCGTTACACAGCACTTCTGATAGCCCTCACACCTTTCGATAATTTTTCTGGCGTCCACACGTATGCTTCGACCGCGAGATGGCAATAATCCAAATTTCAGCCTGTAATCCACAAGGATGGCTTTTTCTTTATTTTGTGAATACTTCAAACGAAGGCTTCAGCTTTCTTCCAATGAGCAATCCCGATAATAAATATTCCATTCCCACGCCAGAAATTCAAACTTCCAGCGCGCTTGCTTGAAAATTTGAAAGTTTGGGTACTTCCCAACATGTTTTCACCCCACGTTCGGTGAGTTACTAAACGTTAACAATTCAGACAACAAACAGCGCGAACACTAAGGAACAAGAAAGTGTGTGTGTGTTTTGCACACTATTTTCTATTTCAAAATTCTGATTGTTATTCACTTTCCTCAACTTCACGTATACAACCAACGGTTAAACCAACTTAATCGAACTAATCGATAATCAGTAAATACAACTCGCTCACTTCTCGGTTCGCGAAGCCTTGCGTTCTCTCTGCGTTCGGGTCGCTGGTGCACTGGATTTTGGAGAGTTAAAAGCGAACGGAATCAAGCGACTATTGCGGCAAAGTTCCTTATTTATCTGTCATTGGAATTACTTCAGTTGTTGTCCTCCAAGATTAATTAGGAACGACGCGACAGATTGTATCTGTTGGATACTGCATTTGATGTAGTGGAATTATAAATCAAAGCACTCTAACGAACTATTGTGAGTTGATCATTTCCATTTTTATCACCTTTTTGATTTCGAGTTCATACCTGAAGTTTGTATAGTGTTTAGATCCACTACATTAATTGGTGAGTCGGCCTATTTTTTTCCAAACAATTCTTCGTCCATTTTTTATACATTGGCAATGCTTGACGACATTATGGACATGGACATTAAAGCCGAAAACAGTGTTGCTTTAAAATTGCCCGAGTACAGCGCCCGAAACCCTCGACTGTGGTTCCACCAGATTGAGACCGTCCTTTCCACCAGGGGGATAACATCACAGAAAGTAAACTTCTCATATGTGGTACAATCTCTTCCCTTTGATGTCGCTGCAGAAGTAGAAGACCTGTTGGAATCAGTCCCGTCCGATTCCCCTTATACCATTCTAAAATACGCCATCATAAAACGGACTGGGAGGTCAGAAGCCAAATTGCTGCATGACTTGTTCAACTCAGCCGATCTAGACGACCGGTCCCCGTCTCAATTGCTACGTTATATGAGAGGCCTTTTAGGCTCGCGGAAACTCGATGACGTCATCTTGAAGCAGTTGTGGGCGGAAAGGCTGCCTTCTGCGTTACAAAATATTTTGGCCGCCATGGATGACGAGTGTTCAATTGACAAATTGGCAGCCCTTGCAGACAAGGTATCAGAAACATTCCCCTCACAACCGGTGTGCGCTGCAACTACAGCTGTCCCCACGTCGTCCCTTTCGATCTCAACTAAAGACGATGGCCTGAAACATTTGATAGAGAAGATGTGTCATCGTATGAACAGCATGGCCATGCAGATCGATGAGCTGAAAAATCACCCACCCAGAAACCGTTCACGATCTGCACGATCTAACTCCCAAAGTCCATCAAGGTGGTGTTGGTACCACCAAAACTTCCGACACAAAGCGAAGAAGTGCACCCAACCGTGCACGTTCCGAACCCGCCAAGCGTCACCGTCAAACCGGCAGGCCAGCCAGTAACGGCGAAGACTGTTGCTGGCCAAGCAGGTACTAGTCGCCTATTTTTCATCAGGGACCGGTCGACCGGCTTGCGGTTTCTTAGCGACACCGGAGCCGAGCTCGGCGTCATTCCTCCGCAACTAAATGATCGACTTCAGCCAGCCGGTACACCTTACAGGCCGCGAATCAAAGTCGTATCAAAACTTTCGGGGAACGCTCACTCACTGTCGATCTTGGTCTCCGGCAATATTTCCGTTGGATATTCCTGCTTGCCGACGTCCAAACGCCACTGATCGGTGCCGATTTCCTGGCACACTTTAACCTTTCCGTTGATGTCAAGAGGCGTAAGCTAATTGACAACACTACCGCCTGCACAGTAAATGGTGTTCAATCGACGATAACGTCAATCGGCATCCGACCAGCTCTTCCTCCAACACCGTCTTTTGTAGCACTGTTGAAAGATTTTCCATCGTTAACTCGGCCGCGCTCACATTCCGAGATGGTTAAGCACAGTGTAGAACATCACATTACAACACGCGGTCCTCCGGTTTTCGCCCGTCCACGCCGTTTACATCCAGATAAACTCAAAGTAGCCAAAGCTGAATTCGAACATATGCTTCAGTTGGGCATCATTCGACCTTCGAACAGCTCTTGGGCAACACCGCTACACATGGTACCTAAAAAGTCTCCGGGTGATTGGCGACCTTGCGGTGATTACCGTGCTCTCAACAATTGCACAATCCCGGACAGGTGCCCTATACCACATATCCACGACTTTTCGTTAGGACTTGCTGGCGCTACTATCTTCTCTAAACTAGACCTTGTACGCGCCTATTATCACATCCCAGTCGCGGAAGAAGATATTTCAAAGACAGCCATTACAACAACTTTCGGACTTTTTGAAGTCACAAGGATGCCCTTCGGGCTCCGTAATGCGGCTCAAACATTGCAACGATTCATGGACGAAGTATTGCGCGGACTCCCTTTTGTCTGTGTCTACATTGATGATGTTTTGATCGCTAGCCGCTCAAACGAGGAACACTTTTCCCACCTTCGCGCTGTTTTTGAACGTTTCGCGCAATACGATATCAAAATTAACGTCGACAAGTGTGCCTACGGAGTTAACTCATTGGATTTCCTCGGACATCGCATAGACCAAACCGGAATCACACCTCTGCCAGATAGAGTTGCGTAGATTTTGACTTTTCCGACTCCCACCACGATGACACAACTCCGAAGATTTGTCGGCATACTTAACTGCTATCGACGCTTCATTCCACATTGCGTCGTTATCTTAAAACCTCTAACTGACCTAGTGGACTCTAAACACAAGTCAGTTGAATTGTCACCTGAAGCCAAAGCAGCCTTCTCGACAGCAAAGGCAGGCTTATGTCATGTCACAAAACTGCGCTTCATCACTTGCGATCCAAACGCCCGTCTCATACTCACCACAGGTGCATCAAACGCTGCCGTCGGCGCAGTCTTTGAACAGTCTGTGAATGGTGAACAGCAACTCTTGGCGTTTTTCTCGCAAAAGTTGCAACCAGCACAGACTAAGTACAGCACATTTGGACGTGAACTGCTGGCCATTTATTTGGCAACCCGTTATTTTCGGCACCTTTTGGAAGGTAGACATTTTGTTGTGCAAACCGATCACAAGCCATTAACATTTGCTTTTCATGCTAAACCTGATCGGTACTCTCCGCGCGAAATCAGACATCTGGACTACATTTCTCAATTCACCACGGACAGCCGACACATACGAAGTTACTCACAAGGATTACTAATATAGATCCGACATCGTATACGTGCATTTGTCTCCGTAAGAA
>JTDE01000453.1:103390-128900 GCA_014338405.1 Paragonimus skrjabini miyazakii | reverse complement strand
GCTAACTATGCAGCGATCCAAACGTTCTACAACCAGCGTAAGAAAGACGCCGCGTTTGCAGTTTTTTCTGGAAACTGGCGAACTGCCTGCAAGATGAACCGCGGCCTCCCAGATAATTGCAACGAATACTGGTCCGAGGTACTATCGGCTCATCCACATGTTGATGAGCGACCATCTCGCACAATTCTGCCTCCGGACTGGTCATTGGTCGACCCGATCACTGGAGATGAAGTTTGACGCACCTTGAAGCATATGGGAAATACCGCTTCGGGTCTGGACAAATTATTGCCCAGACATTTGAAGCGTTTGAAAGCTGATTCCTTGGCTGGATATTTCAACCTTTTCCTGCTAATCTAAGGTTGTCCAATTCATTCGTGCCGCTCTCGCATCACGCTTGTATCCAAAGTAAACAATCCTTCATCTCCCACCGAGCTCAGACCTATCGCCGTATCTTCAAGGTTGATACGTTGTTTCCACAAGATATTGGCCGATCGTTGGAATTCGCGCTTGCAGCTGCCCGCTCTCCAGTTTGCATTCCTACATCGTGACGGTTGCCTTGAGGCAACCTCTCTGCTTCATGCGCTGCTTAGGAACTCATGAACCACGTCTTCAAGTTTGTGTGCGGTTTTTATCGACGTGTCCAAGGCGTTTGACTCTATCTCACAAGATTCGATCATCAGATCGGCCCGAGCCTTCGGTGCTCCTCCACCTCTAACGCATTACATTGCCGAATCCTACGTGAATGCTTCCGCCACACTCAATGACTCCGTTCTCCGGTCCCAGCGTGGTGTTCGCCAGGGTGACCCACTGTCCCCACTATTATTCATCATGGCAATGGATGAGGTGTTGGCTCTATCTCGACCGGAGCTTGGCTACCAGTTCCACGACACACTGGTTAGCGGTTTCGCTTACGCCGACGGTCTGATCTTTCTAGCTGAGGATCCTACGCGTCTCTCTGAGAAGCTTGCAGCCGCCGCTAGTGTTTTGGAATTATCCGGACTGAAGATCAAAACGCATAAGACTAAACTCATGGTCATCCGTGGTGACCATAAACACAATGTAACTGCCATCTCCGGTGAGTCTACCCACTTCGGCCCGGACATTATCCACTCACTAAGCGCCTCCGACACGGTGACCTATCTAGGTATCCCGTTCACTTGGAAGGGTAAAGCATTCACTAAGCATCGTCTGCAACTTCGTACGATGCTGGGTGAAACTACCAAAGCGTCCTTGAGGCCACACCAACGTCTTGTACTCCTGAGACAGCATCTGATCCCGAAGATGGATCACTCGTTAGTATTGAGCCGAGTCCACCGTATCACGCTCAAAGCCGTGGACTGTACGATTCGCCAGTTTGTTCGGCAGTGGCTTCGCCTTCCTAAAGACACACCAATCAGCTACATCCATGCCCCAATTCGTTTGGGTGGTGTGGGCATCCCGAGTTTGTCTACAACTATTCCACTCTCGTGTAAATCTCGAATGGAGAGACTTCTTTCCAGTCATTGTCCAGTTCTGCGGAATGTGTTCAAGGATAATTCGTTTGGCCCTATTTCGAGGGAAATGAACATCCCAGTACGGGTTCAGGATGTAGTGGTGACGAACAAAGGGGAAGCCCATATGGCATGGATGGATAAACTCTACCATTCACTTGATGGCCGTGGTCCTCAAGAAGTGTCACGCTCTCCACTTTCGAATCGTTGGCTGTTTAACCCAGATCGCATCTTCCCTAGAATCTTTATTCGTGCTATTCAGCTCAGATGTAGTCTGTTGCGGACTAAAGTCCGAAATTCACGAGGTGGCCGAAGTGACCACTCAGTTCTCTGCCGTGGCAACTGCGGTCAACCGGAAAGCCTTGTTCATATTCTACAGTCATGCTGGATCACCCATGACGTGCGTTGTGCCCGACACAACCGTATGGCTAAAGATCTGGCGAAGCGACTGCGCAAATTGGGCTGTACAGTCTTCGAGGAGTTACGAGTACCAACCACGAGCTCGTTTATCAAACCCGATGTGATCGTGGCTCGTGACGACTCTGCTGTAGTGCTTGACGTCAGTATAGTGGATGATTACCGAAGCCAATTTGCCTGGACAGACAAGATTGCGAAGTACGGGACTGACTCCCATAAGGCCGCTATTCAGTCAGTCCTCCATACTTTGGGCTGTGATGTGAATTCTGTTTCTCATTCACCTGTGATCATCTCTTTTCGTGGTATTATATTTCCTCCATCGAGTAACGCTATTCTTCAACTGGGGCTGCCCTCCTACGCAGTCACGGATTTATGTCTACTGATTGTTTTAGGTTCCCTAAAAACCTACGACGCATTTATGCGAGGAACCTGGCGTTAACTGTTGCCAGCTATCTGACAGTTGTCTCACTATGGAGGACATTTTTCTGTCCCGATGCGTGAGCCTTGACTGTGATAGCACTTTTGTGACCTGAAGAGCTTCTTGATTTTGTGAGACTGATCGTTCGCCTATTATTTTTTTTCTTCATTATTTTTCATGTATTTTATTTTACATTCCAAAACTGTTCAGTATATACGCCGTATATAACTTTTCATTTGATGACTGGCCCATTAACGCTTACTATTCTTGTGAGAGGAATTGTCAATTGTTGAATGTCGCTAACCATGCAACGTCTTACATTTGACAGACAGCTTGTTTTCGCATTCAACTTTTTTTTATATATCTGTTGCTTAATTTTGGTGTCACCGGTTGTTCTTTCTTTGAACGATGATATGTATAATTGCCCTTCAAAATAAACGATATGAGGGTCACGTGTGGCTTTAGATAAAATATAGTGCCCTCACAGGAGCCGTGTAACCGACGTGTACAGAAAACCAACAACAGCAAAATGCATTACTCACCCCGGATGAATGGATATTTGACGTTGCATCATCATCATCATAGACAGCAATACATCAGTGGTTCACACTGATGCTTAACTGACGTTGCAGTTAATCCTGACTCAGTCAGCTGCCCTAGCATGATGGTCGCTTCTGCACAGTGGTTGTTGTCGACTGGAATTTTGGTCCTGTGACGTACAGGCATACCGGATGGATCAGAGATGAGCAATCAGACGAAAGACAGATATTTTCGTACACATATGTCGCGCTACAAACCACCCAGTAGTACTTAGGTCGTGCAACCTTTTTCCTAAGCATGCGGCGTAACATTTTTGTTGCTGGGGCATCACGGTTATCCTTTTTGGAAGGACAAACGTTTAAACAAGTATCTTCCCAATAAAGTATTCCGGTTATCCGACGACAGATCATGACCGTTGGCGTCTTGTGTAGTACGTTCGAAAAACCTTCAACAAAATTAAAAACTTGATGTAGCTTTGTGTACATTTAGTGCGCATAAAATTTTCTATCATCTCACCTCATTATCTTATTCACAGCACCGTCAAACTCTTATTGCCGCTTTTGAGTCTCTGGCACCCAATACGGTCCTTCAAAAAATACCCACTTTTTATTATCTCGTAAATCAGACTTCAAAGTCGGAGACTTGGAGACCTAGCTTCCTTCCGCGACGTAGGCAGCATGGAAATGTCGGAAGTTATCCCTTACTCTGCAGCCACATTATTCGACTGCCGCTAAATGTGCGTTATATTTTGTCTCCCACTCTGTACGCCCTGACCGTATTCTCAGACGAAACTTGTTTTCTAAAGCCAGTTGACGGTTTCAATGTCGGTGTTGTTCAACAAGTAGGTTAAGAGGTTCTTCTCGCGGCTGCTCTTTTTATCTCCGAGATTAATGTGTTGCACCTTTATTCACGTGAATTCGTAGATAGTTATCGACCCAAACTGTTCTCCCTCCGCTTTATGATGTTCACATTGCGTTTTAAACTGTGGTGTACGTTCTCATAATTTGCCAGTATATTTTTGTTTCCATGGCTATTTGGCTGAACTATCTCTTGCTGAACTGCTTCGTCGCTTTTCGTGCAGCCAAACCAGTCCGTGTCTGCGTTGCGTCAACCTCTTCGCCGTCCGGGTTCGGCTCTGCGATTGGGACGACAACAGTCAATGGAATCCGCGACGTCCAGATTTAGCTCCCAGCTCGTTGAGGTTGATACGATCAACCTAAGGTTGCATTCCGCGGTCCATTCAAGTCCCTTAACGCGCCAGGCCTCTGTGGATAATTCTTTGAGAGATCGACTACCATTAGACCGGGACGTACTAACGAGTAAGCCCATATTGAAAATGCCTGTTTTTTTCCCTATCCGTATATCGGCATCGACAGCAGAGTCTCGATGACCGACACTGCTGCTTACAAACAACCATGGGAACAGCTTTGTGATAGGATAGACAAACCTTATGAACCAGAGTCAATCGATATCACTTGGCTCTGAATATGACGACGATCGTCGAGAACCCAAACGCAAACTGAACAAAGGCTTGCGCCGTGACAGTTAGCACCACTGGGTTGAGCGGCTGAAAGAGATGGAGGGAGCCTTTTTATCTCGAAGTAACAGAAGGCTGTTTTCCCTGATTCATGGTTGTACTGGCTGTCGAACCGGTGTAATTGGGACCAGATATAACGAAGATGGTTCACTTATCACCAGCCACTCGCGCCGACTTGACAGGTGGGCTGACCATTTTAAGGAACAGTTCAGGCTCCTGGATCAAATCTCCTCTCTGCTTCTCTTTTCAAGAATGTTGAGAAGATGTTGATATTGCAACTGACAAAACTCCTCCAAATTATTGGGGAATCTGAAGAGGTACCTCGTAATTAGTGCTTGTCAACAATAATTCCAGTTTTCAGAAATGAGATCCATACTCTCTATGACAGCCACAGGGGCATTGGTATAGTGTTTGCTACGTCCAAGCTACTTACTGGCCTTATATCACATCGTCTCATCATCATAATCATCATCATCATAGACAGCAATACATCAGTGGTTCACACCGATGCTTAACTGCCACACAACCACGAAGAAGAAGAAAAAGCAAACCCTGTATAGGGAAAGAAGAATAAAAGGGAAAGGGGAGGGAACCTAACCACTAAAAATAGCTGCGTCTATATTCACACAGCTTTTAGCAACACACGATTGGAGACCTCGTGTGTGCACGGCAGTTTCCACCGGATGACAAAATGAAAATACAGGAAATATATTTTAACACTTTGTTCATTTGCACTCACTGTTGTCTATTTAGTCACGATCAGAACACATTGGGGTTGCGGCCTTCCCGTCCCACTGGAATCAGTGTGAGAAGCACCTGTTTGGTGTAAGTTGTGACTGCAGTTTACGCACAGATAAGCGAATTTGTCGTCTCCCCTGTTGGTTCTTCAACCAACGATTCGAACTGACGAATGTGAAACTCTATGGACCGGTGTACCTCGACACAGACACTCGCAGTGAAATTCTGAACTATTGTTTCCGCTACCGCTCACAGCTGAAGTTACGTGTCGTTGATTCAGTCTAATGAATCGGATACTGTTTAGCTTCCCAATGTATACCGCGGTTTGGTTAACCCTTCAACGTGAGCTGCGATTTATTCATTATTCCAGTGAACACTGTTGATTATTCAATCTTCTAACAAAGACGAGAACATCGAGTTTTATTTCAACGTAAAACGTTATTATACTTCAACAGTTATATGAATTACGTACAACCTTAGCAACATACTGACGGACATCTTCCCAATAAAGGGCAAAAATGCACCAGCGAACACTTCTCGTAACGGACGACAAAGGCGGACAAAATAAAGAGTTAGAGCAAATGTAAAGAAGATATGTCATGCCGGATTCCAATCATCCTTACGACAAATGTAAGCACCCACCTACAGATGCATTGCACGTGGCAAAAAACGTAACCGTCGCCTAAGCACTTTGTATTTCGATTATTCTAAGCACATTCTGAGGTCCTTGATTGAAGGTTGTAGGTTATCTGATTTTCTAAGCTACGTATAATTGTCATATAGCATCACTATTGTCCACATTGCCACAATCGGTCACTCTTCAATCAGGTTTAAATTTGACGCTAACGTTCTGTGGGTGCCTTATGCATTCCTCCATTATTTCGCCTGTACCAAATTTGAACAGGTTTATCCTCCACCGCTGTTGTTGACTCTGTAAGACATAATACGGGACATAATACGAGACATGACAATAGCAGTTCGCTTCATAATGCTTATTGGTGCTCGCCGTAAAACCGGTATTCTACGACAGCTTTTGCTCTTGTTCCCACTAAGCAGTTAGAGTTAGTCTGAATGGGAGATTGAACTCGCAGCCCTTCACACCACAAGTCAAAGCACTTACTCGCTCGGTCGTCAATTCTTTGAGCATCGCTTGTGACGGGAAACTTATATGTAACTGAGTTATTTTTTATACCCCGTTTGCTTTATTCATTCTGGATGACTGGATGTTCAACAAGTAGTACGTTCACAAACGCTCTCGATGCGCGTTTATGTGTGTGTGGCTTTTAAAGCGCACAGCCCCTCTTTGTAGTTTGGAGCAAACGGCTATTATCTGCCAATGGTACGTATCACGCTCACCCGGAGTTTGACGAACGCTGAAATTTTTGGGCTAATTTAATCCTCTCTAACTCAGAATACGGTCGAAACGCGGTTAGAATACTGAAATGCCTGTTTGCCTAAAATCCCTTCAAACTCCAATCAAATTGGCATGGTCAACCCAACATAACGCACACAGTGACCCATCTCATATCAAGTCATTGGGTCGCGGCTGCATTCCGCAACGTGTGTGCGTGTGTACTGCGTCACATGTACTCGACCGCTTGTTCTGCGCACTCATTCTTCCATTCGGATGATGCCAAGCTTTTCTCATTTTATCTGTCCAGACGAGTAGACTCCACATAGCTCTGTACTGCATGCAGTGCCTCTTCACCTAATCCATTTTTGCTTCCTGTGTTTCCTCGTCAAGAGCTGTACAGGCATTGGACAGCTAGATCGATTCCTTATCCTGTTTAAGCATCCCTGCGGTATAATTAAGGGCACTGATAGGTTACTAAGCTCACTGGAGTGCGACGTGGAGCTAGGTTGTTCTGTTTCGTTATTTTCCGATAACACCTATCCCCCTTATTAGTAGTTGCTGGGACCAACCATTTCTAGAGTACATTGAAAAAGTTAATGCTTTTCTCTCTAATTTTATTCGCGCACGTACAGTTTTCTTGGTGGCATTTAATAATTCTAACTCCAATTTTGACCTCTGCTGGCCACTTGCCATGATTGGCCAATCTTGACCATGTTTGACTACGAATGCCACAGGGCTAGGTTAAGCAGTCAACAAAACGTAAACGTGATGTGATCTTGCTCAACACGAGTTTCGTAACCACCACAGGAGACGACCGATTATCAGATGAATCACTTTCTGCGTTGGTGCTAAGCTGGCCGTATCGGTCAGAGCCGCGTTTATATGTTTCCTGTTTGGTCTGTGAAAGGAGGAGAATATTTTGTTTACCACTTGTGTACTCACCTCCTTAACGGTCGAATCCGTGCCTATTTGTATTTATTGTCTGCTTTCTAGACTGCCAACATCCTCCAATTTATAATGGAAGTCAGAATCTTAGGTATGACCTGGATAAAACTGATTTCCGTACGATGTTTGTACGAACCACCGATTCTTTTTGCGGTTATTGTCGATTGGAAGTGATTCGGCAACTCTGTACATATGGGGTAGTTCCATCTATTACATTGAAGTTGTTTCCGTTGTCTTCTTTTGTAGTTTTTTTATAAACTTTTTCGTTTAGCGTGCCAAGGTCTTGTTGTATACATGACACGTTTTTCGTCTCGTAAGCTGCTGAACCGCATGTCAACTAAATATAATTGGTGTATTAAAACGCAATTATTATGAGGTGCATTGATAACGAACAGTAGCTGTCGTGTAGCACACCTATCGGTATTCTCGACTTTTTACTATATTGCTGAAGTAAATATTCTTGTTCAAGGAACTCTACAAGGAAGGTCATCGCCACAAATTGCTTTGTTATATGTTAGCATATGGAGGAAGCCTTTTGTCGTACGAAATGTCAAGCACTCCTTTTCGGCTAATTTTCTCCCGATACCTGTTTAGCTGAAATGTCTACTACTGTGTGATTGGACGCATTTGCTACACACATTGATTAACCGAATGACGTACTGGGCACATAATTTGAACAGGGCCGTAGTCCAATATTTGTTTTTCCTGCGATATGTCTTGGTTTGTCAACCTGTATGCAATGTCGTGCGTTCACTCGTACGACGTCTGATGGTACTTTCGGGCCACCAGTTGAACAGATTTTCCGCTATAATTTACGTGCTACCACCGCTTTTACAGTATGACCACCAATATGCATTTTCAGGCTAATGATTTTCTCATTTACTTAATCTGTATCTCTGTTTTCTAGTATTTATCATCGGCTATTTGAATCGGATTCATTCCAGTCTCGTTTCATGGACGATTCAGTACTTGCTGCCCTCCACTTACGTTATTTTGTGTTTCTTTTATTCAGTTGTGTTGATCATGAGCCTAAACGGATGGTATTGTGGCTCGACATGCAGCTCGCCGCAGCAGTTGTGTGAAAGAAGAATATCAAAATGGATAAAAGTGAACAGAAAAAAGACTAGGCCAGACAACAAGAAATGCTGTGGATACAAGCACTTGATTGATTGCGGTACATTGCCATCCCGGATGGCGTTTCTAGCAAGCGACTTGTGTGATTACGATGTCCTCTACCGGACAGGTGACACCTACCTCCTTTGCTCAGAGGACTAGTCAGTCTTCGTGACGTTGTCGTTGCTGGTTTACCCCGCGGCTTTACTCAACTGTTGGTGGTCTCAGCAAATAATGCCCGGTGCTGTAAACGTTCAGGCAGTACAAGGAGTACGTGACCTGATCACCACACTATGCATTGGTTTAATATGTTCAGTTGGTCACGTATTGCGGGCGTTCCAAAATAAATACTGATAAACTACCTCGTTGCTCACGTGATCATTCCGCGTGGCGTGAGATATTTGGCCTAAAGAATAATGGTCATGTACATAACATGTGTTGTTATATTTTTCGCGAACTGGGCATATTTCCGAACCATATGACTCACACGTTGTGTGACAGAAAGTTACTCACTAAATCAGTATATTTTTTGTCCAGTTTGCACTTACTTTTCGCCGGTCTTGCGCTTGTGTTTTTAAGTTGAAATCCCATCTTCTGGTGCAACGTGGTTTCCGTTTTGATATCGTGTGCAATTATGTGTGTTTGTCCATCAGGTTGGTGTTTGTTGTGGATATTCGCCTGCCATTTTCTTCCTGTTAGGCAGATTTCTGTTACTGATATCTCTTTTGCTCTATTGGCCTGAGGCTTTGACAACTCCATAGCCATTTCAAGGTATTCCACCGAATATCCGATTTATTGCTTCTCTAATTTATGCTCTCATTGCAATAGATATACCTGTACCGTCTACGTCGCAAATGCCTCTCGTAGCTGCAGCTACAGGGGAATCAACTTCTGTGAAAGAGGATGAGGCAGCCGAGGTTCATCTCCCACCACCTCCTGGTACGGACTCATTGATCTGTGTCGTCGATGATTCTGGTTCGCATGATGAGCCGCTGTCTACTAACACCGTCAAGTTAGTGAATCCTGTTCATGTTTCCTCTGTTCACAAAATTTCCGATTCGTGTTGTGGTATTGACAACCCTGGTCGTCCTTGTGGTGTATTACCGTTTACATTATGTATTTCGGATGAATTGATATTCAATCAGTCGAATGCTTATTCCATGGTTTTCAGCAGATGTTCTTATCCTCAACCTTGTCGTGCTTTCATTTCGTGTTTTTTTGTAACTGTATTCTTTTTCACGTATTTAACCAAGCGTTTGCACCTTCGGATCTCGTTCACTAATTGACCGTTTTGTTTAGTCTCCTGTTTTCTGTCTTTCATATAGTCGTCGCCTCATTCGTCGACCCGGGTTTCGACGCAAAACGCTTTTGTCTGCGACATGCATGCCTAAACAAGGAAATTCGCAGTCCGTGATTGGGCTGTCGTCAAGAGGATTGGAGGAGTGCAGCGATTTTGATGATGCTGGCGGCGACACTCAAAGCAATGCTTATTCCAAGCTTAGCATGCATTCACGAAATGAGGCAGGTGATCCGGACTCACGAAACGCGGACCGTAAACTGAGTGCTGTCGAGTCAGTAAGTTAGATGCAATCAACCACTGGTACGGCCTATGTCCTTGTTGACCTAATAGTGCCTTTGTTTGTCACAGATAATGGTAATTGATAATATACTGCACAGGGACGATTTCACAGCCAGCTGTTCCTAAGCCTCTAAGTACGAAGTATGATTGTGTTTTGTAAATGAAGAAAGGGCTACACTCTGACACTAACTGTTGACTGAAAACAGTGTTCAACGCGGCTTCACCGCTCTACAGTGTGCAACAACCCTCCGATTTTCTTATGTACGACTTCCGCTTCGTGCTCGAGCGCATTGGCACCAATCAAAATTTTCCACGTAGATTTCAACTGTCCGATTGCACCATTTTCCGACTACACGACGGACGTCTTAGATTTCAGCTTCGTAACCCCATAAGGACACACATGCTTGTTGCTGTGGGCTTTGGTTTCGGCATAAAACCAAGATTTGTTTGTTGGTTTTTGTTTTCCCTGGTTTGGTTACTGATTTTCTATGCCCCTAGACAGTCTTACGTGCACTGACGTTTGGATACTCAGTAAAGAGGTTGTTTAAGAACATTTTCAGAAACGGCTTAAAAGCACGAATATTTTCCATATAATTTCACCTCGATACCTGGGCTTGTATGTATTTATCACCATCTTTTCCGGTGTGATTAATTACATTCTGTATTCTTATTTGATTTCTAAAAAATATCAATTTATTATGTTTCTGTCTATCCGTGTAGACCACATACGTTCGGATTCCAGAGGCGTCTACTTCGGCCGAACCAATCCGTGCACCAACACACCATACAGTTGGTACGTTCGCTTTTTTATTTAATGCATTTACTTCAGATGGTCCAGTAGTATAGACGTCATCCTCCAGTCATGCGGTCGGTAGTGAATATCACGATCAGTTCGATTACTCTCGTGTTATCGTTTCCGGTAGTTGATGACCTTTTTCAGTTACTTGACCTATACCCACCGTACTACATCTCACGATAGACCTGTTTTACAACAGTTCGAAACATGGCTTTCCATAACTGTTTCATTTATGTTAAACATCGTTCACGATTGATAGAAGTACTGTACTCGCGCTTTGCTCTTATTGGAGCTCATCAGTTTTTGTCTCCTATCGAATGCATCAGACAATCCGAACACAAGCAAATGGAGTTGAACGTTTGCCTATGAGAAGTTGGTCGTGCCTACCATGAGGTAAATGACACAGTGATCAACACGGTTGCTTTATGAAAGCGTGGTCGGAGTTCTAGTCCAAACCGTGGCAAGGATGTGCACTACCGACGAACTCTAACCTGAACGAAACTCCGGTGTATTGCCTCTGTTTGGGAGGAGCTGGCTGAAAAATCTATGGAGGTGCAAAAGCTCCAGCCTGCTGTGCGTGTTTTTCAACTTATATCAACCAAATTCCTCCATTACTTATCAATAGTTCATTTGATTTTTATTTAATTGGGTATTCCTTTGCGTACCACAGCAGCGAACACCTTACAGTATAACTGCTAACAACTTCGTCTTTCTTCCCCATCCATGTGCCATCTTTTCCTGTGTCCGTTTTATCATGAATATCTGTAATTTCTCAAGTAGTTTGACCTGCCGAACGGCTATACTTCACAGTCATCACTAGCGTAGCTGTCTTCTTTTCAACGCACGTCATCCAATATGCTAACAAATGAGACCAGAAGGCCGGCCGCCAACCGACCCACTTATTTGATACATTCACGACTTCTTTGATTTGAATCTGTGTAGTGTTATTTCAGTGATGGACACCAACCAGTAGCTACTGATCTAAATGATGGTTTGTTACGGACAAACATCATGATATCAACTCCGCGTAACTCAAAAAGCATCCTTGGAAAACGTCTTACGTAACAATGTGTTTTGCCCATTTCGGCTGCAGATTACTTGGCTTGCTTCTGGTTTAGTTTCAAACCACCTAGTTGTATCCAGCACATGTAGGTTCGAAATAGTCACTTACCGAATGTCACTGATTTTTCCAACGAGAATTTTCCTCCAGGAGATACATCATTTTTTCCATCTGGACCAATAGCCGTAGAAGGCCGTATCGAGGTTATCGTCAATGATTATGGGTTTTTGTCAACTTCTGTCATGCTAACAGCCATTCGAATCGGAATTTTCCCCCTTATCATCTGATATGACTCGGCTTCAGCACCGAAGTTCGCATTACATTTGTTAGGGTGTTTATCGTTTAGAAGTAACAAAATCTGACGTAGTTACAAACTATCCTCATATGGTAATCGATTTCTACCGGAGATGTTATCTGATACTGACTATAGAAACAGTGGTTTGTAGCGTTACGATCTCTGCTTTCTTATTCGAGCATCAATATTTATATGACAAAAACCCCTCAGCGAACGGAATGTCTGTCATCGGTTGTACAAGACAAAAGTGGTCAACGAACAAAACATTATACGTAATGAGTTACGTAAACTGAGTCAACTCATGTGTGGACATCGTCGTTCCCGTTTTTATTTTGGCCTTAACGAACCAGCGGTTCTTTCAATTTAGATGATCATTGACCTTCTCTGATACCTGTTACCGTAAACAGTTTTCGTACCGACGCTGACATTCATCTGGTCCTCCAACCACCGGACATATAAAGATGATTTTTTCGCGTTTGGTAAAGACATCTTTAACATAAAATAGCCACGTTGTAGTGCTATTCGGAATAAACCCCAGATATTTAATGAAAAATAATTAAGATATAGGTTTGTTGTCTACATGAACAGATGCAGAATTATTAGAAGATTTTTCTTTCTGATTGTCTTTCATAATTGACACACCTGGATGTGTTAAGACAGAGACTTCTGAACTGCGACCAACTCGATACTCGTATAATTAATATATTTTACTCTCTATGTGAAAGTAGCTTTGCCCAAGCAGCGACCATTGATCTCCACATTAACGAATACGATTTTGAAAGAAAGGACTAAAATTAGACACAGAGTTCACCAGTTGTTTCGCTGGGGCCACAATGCCTACCGCTATACGTTGCCATATCGACTCTTGTTTGCACCTGTCATCATCATCAACAGCATCATGTCGCTGATTGGCACAGTTACTGAACCATTACATAATTATGAAAAAGTAGCTCCACTTTAGGAACAAAATGAACAGAGGATTGGTGCCTCGTCTTTTAAAATCTCCACTCTTAGATTATGTGAATCATAAGGCCATCAGTCCGAGAGACAAACGGGATCTGCGATGTTTGGTTTATCAATGTTGTCATGCCCCTTACGTCAGTTGACAGAGACATCAACAGACTGATTGAAGTGGTCTGTAATTGATAGACAACTTTCATACTTCGGTAGACTATCTCAGCCTGGGTGATCAAATAATTCTGACCATCGGTATCTGATGTTTTTTTCCTAACTTCATTATTACTCATTCGCAGGTGGTAGCCGACTCGCACCGTTGAAGAATGATATGGATGTTCGACTGTTTGATGATATTTCAGTTCTTCCACTGTGAGCGATCCTGGTTCGCAGTTGTGAAATGGAATCTCGCTCACGGTCGGCCTTCTTGTGAGAATAAGAAAAATTCCTCTGGCATCAGGGATTACTTGGTTTGAGGAGCACTTCTTCGACCTTGTAGATTTGGGCTCCTAATTCTTCTATGGTGGTTTCTTGGCTGCTGTTACAGTTCCCTGAGTTTGACTTTCCTGATTTACTTTACTCTGATAGTATTTTGTTCATGTTTTAGAGCCGAAGCAAGTAAGCTGTACCACTTTTTCAAACATGTTTCACTATTCACGTTTCAGACATTATTTTGGCCCAACTGATGGGGGTGTCAAGCTTGGCGGATGCGGGCCTCACACGTGAACAGTGTTTGGCGCAATTACGTGATTCGGGCAGTGCGGAAGAATCGGAGAAGTAGGAAATCGTTCGTTTTTTTTTCAAAACGTTGTACACGCGCGTGCGGTTTGTGTCTGCCTATTATATAAAACGAGGCTTGATGGTTGATTATTTCGATCGCTTGTGAGTGCATAGGGTGTCAATTATCTAGGTCACAGTGATCCGAACTGTTTGAATGCAGCACGACTGCAACTACTCCTGTGGTGCCATCCATTCTAGTCAGACTAGTGGTGCCAGTTCGCTACTTCGGATCTTCTTTGTTTTGACGAATATATAACTGGCGGTAGCGTGTGCTTCTCCCCACTTCCGATGTTGATGCATTAAAAACGACTAACTGACATAAGTTTTCAGTCCCATTGGATTAACGGTCGAATAGCGCAATTCTACATCGCATTTGTCAACCTTCGTCGCTTGTGATGCTGTCATTTCATTGGTCTTCAATTGAGGTGCCTAACTTACAACGCCTCAGCACACGCAAATTTTGTGAAATCTATGCCATTCGTTTTAATACCACTCGAAGACCGCTTTGCGTACACTTCTGTCTGTCTCCTTAAGAGTTAAGTTTAATACGCCGACAATTATGTTGATCC
Organism: Paragonimus skrjabini miyazakii; assembly: GCA_014338405.1. Taxonomy (NCBI): domain Eukaryota; kingdom Metazoa; phylum Platyhelminthes; class Trematoda; order Plagiorchiida; family Troglotrematidae; genus Paragonimus; species Paragonimus skrjabini miyazakii. The sequence goes on along the minus strand of JTDE01000453.1, from coordinate 114,315 downwards.
TCATCAAGGATCCCTTTGTGCAGATTTCAGTTAGTTGGGGCCGTTTTGTGAATGGCGTTCCATCGCCTTCTGCGCCATACGTATTTCACAGTTTTATTTAGGATTAGACTAACCACCAAGTGATCGAGTTTACTGCCGAATCTTGGCTTCATAAGGCTTGGGTCTGAAGGACGTTGTACACTTCTAACTACAATGATTGTAAAAAGTGGCACAGATGAAAAGTAAATGATGCCCTTGTTAGGAAACTTCTTGCACTGTATAATTTTCCTTTATATTTTGCTACTTGCTGTAGAACATGATTAGAAGTTTTATGTACGCTAATTCATATTTAATAGCATTTTACTGGTCACTGGATTGTTCTTCGGGCCTGGTATCTGGAGTGAAACTGTCATTTGTGCACTTGCGGAGCAGACCCATCTAAGTATTTTCGCGACATCATCCACCGGCTTCTCGATGTGGCTATCATTTCATCATGGTACCCGATGTGCTGTTAGTTGGTGTGTAAAACATTTTGTTCTATTTCCGTTGTCTATTCTGTTTGGACTTTTCACCTGCTCAACACATACCCTGAGATTCTGTGCGCAAGTGAGAGAGTAGTGAGATGACGCGCCTTGTTAGATCATTCAAGTCCATTATTTCTCAATGGAATTTCCTGAACTGTCATACAGCCCACCTATCTGGATCATGTATTCCCATCATGCTTTCTTCATGACGTGCTATGTTCAATTACACCCAGTTGCGCGCTATGGTTAGTCGGGACTGAATTGTCTCGTGGTTTTGTGGACGCTTTGGTATGTTATATCAGTTTGGATCAGTTGGTCTGTTCCGTGCCTTTCATTTCTGCCTTCGTCGGACACTTTCAGGGGACATTCACCCAAGCGGTTACTATCAGATATGCCATTACTGTTTCCTCACCTCGTATTCTGAGGTGGCTGGCACTGTAAATCAGTCGATTGGTCTACTGTCACCATTTCAGAAACCTGGTTTTGGCAATCAGGTTTGTCTACTACATTGATGGTGATTACATCTCTCATCATCCCAGTTTCGGCGATCGGATGCAGTTCAATTGAAGATGCTACACATATGGGATGTTATATCTCTTTACTGACCGCTTACCACTTTTTAGGTAAACAGGATCGACCACATAATCAAACATGAGGGGGATTGTCCTGTGTAACTGACGAACTGCTTAATGAACGGAGCGTTAGAAAAGTATTTGCTTATAAAGAGCACCTCGACCTTTGTTTAATTCACACTACCGTCAACTGATATCAAAAGTGGTACACATTTATTTCCAAGTTTGTTGTGATAACAACGGCTAAGCATCTGTTTTTTCCCCTCAGAAACTTGTCTGTTTCCTACATAGCTAACCTGCCAAGTCACTTGTTGTTTGGAAGTTCTCCAATAAACCACCACTGCTAACTGCCCTATATGTCACTATCTTAGAAGTGTTCACTTTGATCCTTCTCACTGGAACCACGGCTATAACTCATGATTATTAACATCGATATAATTTTTCGTTTTTTAATCTCTTGATGTATTTTTTACCGTTGCTGCTGATGGTGATGATAATGTGTTTATGTATTTTCTGAGTTCTTCTTGTGGTTTTCTCAGCGCCGAATTGGATATTTTGTTTGCCGTCACGGCCGCTACCTGTTCGGTCGATGAGTCATCCGTGCGTCACACTACTATTCCGACAGAACGCGTCTCCGCACTTTCCTGTCAGTCTGATCAAGTTGGGTAAGCTTTTGGATATTTTTGATTTATATTCGAAGTTGTTTTTTGCACATCCCATTGCACCTAAACCTTGAAATACCGTGCTGATTTCTTCAGTGCTTATTACCCTTTGCGTTAAGTTTCCGATTTGTTTCTTGGTGTGTATCTATTACTCGAATACCCGCGATGATGAACACAGAATCTCTAACGAATTCTACTGACATCACCTACTTCGGATATTTAATGTTTTTCTTTTCGCATCTTGTTTTTTGCTAGTTATTGTGGTCTCCTTCATGATCAACTTTGAGCGAACTCCAGGGTAACTTGATTTCTTATGCGCAAAGACCGGGTGATAATCTGGATAACGGATGACAGTATAACTACTCTTTTGTATGAGTAACCTTTCAAACAGAACTGATCTTTGTGTGCAGTTTTAAGCTGTGTTTTAGTCTCTCTAATGATCACAATAAGTATACTCAACAGTGTACGATAGTCCTTCATATTTGGTAATATTCCTTCCGCGATTGGCTCACCAATGTAGCCGTGGTATTGTTGGAAATTTTCAATGAACTGTATCATGGTAGCGTGCAGACGATTGAATCGAATACCAACCTGTTATTTGTTTCACCACTGTGAGTTGTATCATCTTGTCTACTTGCAATATAATTGTTGAGGCAACTGAAATTTGTGTGTCGCTTTCCACTGAGTTCATTGGAAGTTACCACTTATATGTCTACTGACTGTGGCATGTTGTTATGCCAGAGAGTATTTTTAGCCAACTAGGTAAGTGACTGTTAACCATCCAACTTGGAAAGCACCAACCACGCTGACCTCGTTGAACGAGACGGTCCGTATGGAAATGGCTCGTTGGTTGACCATTCATTTTCCCTGATGGTAGATGGTCTGGATGAATTGTTATCCACCCGTCAAACTGAGCTTATGACCATTTCTTTTTAGACTGCACTTTGTTATTTGTTCACTTAGTCGCCTGTTGGGCGTCAAAGACCATCGCAAACTGCTAGGGCCAACCTCGTTTCCACAGGCCATATATGATAAATTGAGTTCTTTTGACTGGTGAAACATTCCTCGTTTTCCACTGGTCTTTTGGTGGTTTTGTCCACCGTCGCTTTGCTGCCTTCTAATTGGTGGTTTGTTTATTACCAATCATATCCGCCCTCTACTGGGTATCATAGTTTTTAGGCTCAGCAGTCACTTTGGCTTTATGGTTCATGTGGCCAGCCGTGTTTCTCTGCACTCTATCATGTTACTCGGGCTTTGGAACTAAATACGCACGATCACACTCGTGTGGCCATTTTAAGACGACACAAACTAAAGCAAGTGTTTGATGTAAGCACACTACTGCATTAGTTTGACTGTGCGCTGGTATGCAATGTAGTACACTCTGTACAAGGAAAAACATTTTCGTCGAAGTGTGTCACTTTAACGATGTAGGAAAGTACTTTGTACTAGGTATGTCTTTGCAGAAACATCCCCCTAAGAAACACTTTTCGAGGCTCAAAATCAGCCCAGTCCCTCTGTGACGATACAGTACGGTAAACCGAACCCAGCTTGTGTACGGATTGATCTCATAACGAAATACTGCAACACATAACTTCATTCATAAACAGTCCTCATGCGTCCGTCTGCCAAGCTGAAGTTTTGTCTACAGCTGGCTAACGAACACAACGTGATAGTTGTGTAGTTGTCTTTTTGTTCTTTGAACCACTCCTTAAAAGCGCCCACCAAGCGTTCTTCTGGCATGACTCCTTGCAAATGTAAATTAGCACCTCAGTAAATTCGGAGTACTGACTTAAGTGACACGTTTACGATATGAACTAGAGAACCTTTTGTTGGAAAATATGATGAAGTAAACGGGGCTCGACAGACTGTATTTTTACTTCTTAAACCGCTAAATGAACTACCTGTCGCTCCAGATTATACTGTTGTTCTTCATATTGTCTCTCCTAACTTGTTTCTGAATATAGACAAAACAGTGTCTGTAATGTCGTTCTGCTCATCGAAAAGTCCGGCGTTACACTAAGCGTCTAAACGTGGTCAACTCAGACTATCCCTACCCGTTGGTAATCATTCCGTTTTTGGACGGTAAATGCAGTCAGATGTAACGCCGACTAGTTTGTTGTTTGTTTTGTACCTCACTCGAGAACGCTGTACTTGTACTTGTTGCGTAATCCTTGCAACAAGCTGACAGTTAGAGAGATCCCAGTATTAGTCGCTGTCATATAGTGTGTATCTCGACGGCTGTAACAATGCAAAATTGTCCTGTTGGTTATGTTGTACCCATATCGATCGCACTCGATGGAATTAAGTGCCCACCACCTTAGAAACACGTTTGCTTTTCTCGGCTGTTTCCTGTTGCTATGGTGTACACTATGTCCACCTAGTTTTTTTTTTTCAATCTAAGCTTGTCGCTTGTTAGACGATAACTACACAACCATTCACCTGATGAGTCTCCTAACGATAGTTCCGTTTCATATCGCCTTCTTCCTTTTGTCTTCATTGCTTCAATGTTGCTCTATCCTCAAAATGTGTCCGTTCTCTTCTCGTCTCCTTTCATTGTCATGCTTCCTCGAATGTGACATTCGGACTCGGTGTTTTTGTCTTTGTCTACCACCGCGATTTCAATTATCCGTGACCTTCATTGCTACGCTTCTCATTTGGACACCCTGCTAGTGTGTTCCGCTCACGTGTGATGCATTGTTTTACGTGGCAACAAATTTCTTTTAATGTGACAGTTGAAACTTTCCACACAACAATTAGAAACCATCGCATTCGTTCGTACTCAGTCGAACTGAAGTATGTGTATGTGCGCATGTATGCATGCATATTTGTGACTGCTGTTCAGTAACCTACGTGTGTGTTGATCTGGCTCGCGGTTAGTAATGATTCAGGTTACTGAAACCGTCATAACAGATAAAATTACTCTGAAGGTTTGGCTTTTCACAGATCTTATTTCCTCTATTTTCCCTTTCTTTCCTCTTCCAAAAACCAGAACGGAAATGTCACAGCCTTTGTGAACAGCTTTTGTCTTTTAATGAGAACGTTCGAGTTTCTCATACTGTTTCTTGCGATCTGGTTTCTGACATCCCAAAGAATGATCAGGGGACAACTTACCACTACACGGACGCAGTCCGTAAAGTGTGTAACTTGCTATTTTGTTTCTTCGGTGGCTATTGTTTAAAGTACACGTCGCGTGTGTGTATGTGCATACGCCTAATTCTGAACAGTTGTCCAAATTATATTGAAACAGACTTATGAAAAAACAGTCCTTTTCCTGCAGACATTTGTCCGAGGATAGCTTGATATCCCTGCTTCTAGCCACTCGCTATTGATTCTGCCCTCAGGTCACATCAAGGTGCGTGATTTTGTTCGTCTGCGTGGCTGTGAACGAGATCGCTTCTAAGCCTCATTGAGACACCATAAGTTATAGGTATATTTCACGTATCTTGGATATTCATATGTGGAATAATAATTGTGAATTGTTCAGACAATCCAAACGATTGAAATGCACTGCGCTTGTAAACCCACATACTACGTTCTTTGAGGTTTGCGTTCGAAATGAGAAATGTGCGATAGATGTTGAGTTTTCACCTCAACCCTGACAGTCACCCGCTTTTGCAGCAACGCCGTACATGATTAGAGATGTTTCCATTAAATGGCCGGCTTGCTCTTAGAATGGGTGATTTGATAATACTGAAACCATAGTTTTGTCGCTAAGAGCTCAACCTATATAACTGAATGTTTTATGTAGTCGACTGATGAGAATAATCGAAATGCTTGCTTCTCGCAATGTATGTCTTCTTGTCATCCTAATGAACTGGATGAAGGGAACTCAATGTTTCAAATATTGAAACCATTGTAAACAATTGGGAATAACTACCAGTTATTTAATGGCTCGCAGTATATCTGTATTCGGTAGTGATGTGCCAGTCCTTGACGTTTATGGAAGCTTAAGCCGATATGGCTATCACTTTTAGATACGGCTCAACGGGTAATTTCCACCTGAAGTAACATTACACATTTAAAACTGCTTCCCACTATGCCGCGGGAAACTCACCTGGTGAGCACTGATCTTTGTGGTAATTCATTTTCTCAGTGATTGGTTACATTACCTGCGGGTTCCTGGGTGCTGAGGTCACGAATCACCCATCAGTCTTCAGTTTCACAGCTGTACAAGTTTGAGGACGTGAGAGTTTTGTGGAGCTACGACACGATTACGATTCCGAATCGGTTTGATCAGCCAGCGAATGTGCACGAATTACCCACAAGGTCGCAGATGCTGTCTTTGTTGTTCCCAGATTCCGTAATCTTCTGTCTGGTCCCACCGTTGAGCGCTTGCTCAAATACAAGCCTTTGTCTCACTGATTGCAATTACCACGTTACTCATGTGCAGTTTGTTTTCAGATGTGCTTTATTTGAGTGACGTTGTTCTCGTGACTAAGAGATTCTGTTTGTAATTTGGGAAGCTGTTAGGTCTTATCAACACCCCACAAACTGGACAGTCTAACCCACTGTTTATGAGTAGGAGCCAGAGTGATAGTCGTTGGGCCTGATGATGATGATGTGAACAATGGGGGGTACTTTATGAATATTTTGTCATTTAATCGGTGCGCTGTTTTTCAAAAGCCTTTTTTCTTTATCATGTCAGTATGGCTGATCGCAGGACTTCTACCTCGTCTACACACGTAACTGTAACCCACAGGCGTGGATTAACGGAGACCGCGAGGTCTGCAATTCAAATGGATGGTTCTGAAGGTATGCCATTCATTATCCTTTACTCGTTTGCACGATTATCGAAATTACTCTGTCAGTTTGTATTCGACAATTTCTCTCTAGCCTCGCTCTGTGGCAAAATTGTGCTGATGGATTGTATTCAGTGTGATTATTGCCATCAGTTTACGGATAAGACAACTTTCCTCTCTGAGGTCATTCGTTCTCAGTATTTTGCCACACCTCTCAACATGAATCAACTGTACTCGTACTAATATGGTTCATATGGCGAATGGTCGTAATAACCGAATACGGTTGTTTACTCGGATGTCACTTGCTAGTGTGCTGCTTTCGTACTGCTTCATATCGGCGGTAAATTTTCCGGATGGGCTTGTTAAGCGATTTGAGAATGGCGTGACTTACTTCATTGTTTTGTTCTTTGAGGCCGTTGATGTGTAGTGGACTCTGGTAGTTTAGTGTGCATGTTCAGTTTTACGTCCTCACTGATTTCCTATTGGTTATGTATTCGAATTGCCTTTCGAGCTACTGTAAAAACTCTCATTCCGTGAAGATTTGGCCACTGTGTAGTATTTGATTTGTATGTGAACACATTATCTTGTCATCGCTCTTATACTGCAGCATTCGGAAACAGGTTGCACTGTTGTTTTGCATTTCGTCTATGGTCCATAGTCTTCAGTTCATTTTATTCGACCATTTAAAATGCGCTCCGGATAGCTACTGATCGAAATACTGAAGTTTGCTTCGTTTCCCAGAGTTCTTGTCGGTAATGTATCTGTGCCTTGCATACCCCAAATTGATTCACGTATGATTAACGTTCATATCATTCCACTAATACACCCGGAGACACAATTTACAAATCTCTTCAAACCCTGCTCTTGTTTATTATTGAAAGCTGTTTTTCGGTTTTTCAACCGGTTAGTTTTGTGAAGGCAATCAACGCATATAGTTCTTGCTATCTTTCCGCATCCGACCTTCCAGCAACCTGAAAATACGTGTACATGTGACCGGAGGTTATAAAGAAACTCACAGGTATAAGGTATTGACTACGCTATGGCGGAAACTACTCGAATCACAATCCTTAATTATGATCTTCATCATGATCTATGCTCGGTGATTTATTATTTTTTACGTTGTTTTTATGTGCGCGTTATATAAAAGACTCATTAATCACCGGATACTCGGATCAGTAAAGACATCCCAGTGTAGCTGCAAGTTAAAATAACTGCTCTGACTTCACATGACCGAAGTCCATCCTGTTCAGCTGTTGAGCATATACTCGCAACAGGTCGCAAGGCGAATAACATCAACACATTCAGTACTCTGGTCCACATCACAGTAATATTGAAATGACAGTTCGCTGAAACGTTTTGAGTGTAGTGTATCTGCTCGTTTTTACCGGTTATACAGTTTTGCCTGATATGGCAGTTCAAAATTAATGACACACCATCATCTGTGTTGTACATTCTTGCTATGTGCTTCTCAGTATTCTAGTTACATGTACCTGTATACTAAGATTGTTCCAAAAAAACATCGCATTAATGATGTTTTTGATTATTCTTGTAAACTTCTGGATGAAGATTCATTGTTTCAAGTTAGTTTTGTATTGTGTGCGTTGTACAATCTGTGTTGAAACATTTAGGCGAAGCTTTCGATATCTCAAAGGTAACAATGCTCACTTGTCAATCATGTAATCGTTGTTTCAGTCCCTTGCTATCACGGCTTTTCTTGCCTAAGGTTCACCAGTACTCAGCCCATATGTGACGGCGAACTTTTTTGTAACATGATGGCTTGGAAATTTATTTCTGCTCGAACGTTGATTTTAGCATTCAACTGAAGGCCAATTACTGGTAAACTCTATAAGTTTGACCTTTATTAGCGTTCAGGAAACTATCATTCGGTCTGTGTGGTATTTTGGCACTACTACTTCAATATGGACGTTTGCTTAGAAGACAATATGCTTTCATTTTCTTTCCCTAAATTTAGTACTTAGTAGCTTGCCGAGAAATAGTACGATGCTACCAATTTGTTATATGTAACCTACACGGTCAACTAGCGCGACCGTCATCTCTATCGGTCGGTATCATTATGTAGCATCCACATCGATGGGAAGAACGCGAACTTGCCAAAAATTATCTATCGAGAACACATAACACTGGTCACAGCCCGGTCAATTGGTTAGTTATCAGTTAAGGTCTCTTCTTTAGACTCTGCTTAGACTGTTGACTGATAAGGCACTATAATTTAGGTTTTGCCTCACCCTAATCACCCACTAGGTGTCAACATCAAGCCATTTCTCTTAAAGCCTAGGTTTTCTGTTATCTGCTTAGTCCCATAACCTGTAATGTTCACGTTTCTGCTGGCTTGATGAACCGCATAACAAAGTGATCAAGGAAAATTAGAATGATAACAGTTAATTATAAAGGTATATGTGTAAGTGAAAAAGAAAGGCCTATTGATAAGTTAAAGTCGCTTGGGTTAAAAGGGGCACTACATGCAATAGGATGATGTCGCCAGAGGGTGTAATCAGGTGATGTCGGATAGATAATTCCACACACGTGATGTAGGAAGCAAAACATTGAGCGTTGAAATGCTTATACGAACACCGAACTAAAATAGTTCGTCGTGCAACTAATTTACCAGCCAACGATTCAACAAAAAGAAGAAGAGTGAAACGATGCGAGGGAACTCTCGTTTGTTATTGCGGTAACCCGTCAAGCTAAAAAATAATGTGTGCTTGTAAATACAAGTATAAGTGAAGTTACTAAAAGGGTGTATACAAATGCATCAGTGTAAATTATAGCGTCTAACTGTATTCACCACACAATCCATGTGTGTAACAGCTACATTTGACTGAAGTTCGGACAAACTGTGATGACTCCTCTCTTTAGTATTTCTACACGTTAGAATGTTTTGTGGTTCATGTGGTCAATGCAAACCAGAAGCGGTTAGCGCACAAATATGCGCTATACGAATCGCGCACCTGTACTACGGAATTTAACGATTCCCCGGGCTCCATATCACAGAAGACCTTGACCTTCAACCGGGAATGTGTTTATTCTCAAACCAAAGATAACAGCAGACCAAGGTCTGCAATCTGTATTTATATAGACTTTGATTGGCCTTAAAGAATCTCACCTTAATTGCTGAAGAAAAAGTGGAATGAGTCGACCAAAAGATGACAAGAAAACGTACGCAAAACGTTAATTTCAGCACATCGCGGCACGGAGAGCCAAAATTGAAATTCACTAAACATTTTCGAATTGAGTTTTCAAACTAAACCACTTTTGGAGAAAATAAACTCCAACGTCCGGTTTGAGATGGTGTTCACTCACAGCATTTGGCATGAGATCTCAGCTGCATAGGGCGAAGTAGTGTCTGTTGCTGTCTTTTTAGCTTTTAGACTAAAGACTGGTGGTGAGCTCGATATCGAACGGTGGAACTTTCGGAATGTCTGCATATGTATTGGCGAATATGTCCAACAAGGTATTCAACGGAAGTGAGTCCCTTTTGTCTGTTGTTGCGTTCAGATACCGCTGGCGCGACTGGTTCCAGTAGCACTTCGGTATGTTTCCACTGACAGAGACGTCGTACAGTACCTTTCTATGACGAGCGCTCGCAGTTGCATTCATCCAACTGTTGTGGTCAGATCTACAATTATGGTGTAGTCGGCTGCTATAATGGCGAAACCATTGTCAATATTCGGTTGTTTAGGCTGCTGTGCTGACAAGTTCGTTGGGATGAGAGCGTAATGGACCGTGCGAATCTTGCGACTTGTGAAAGCTTCAGTTGGTAATCGACCATGGAGGATGCACAGTTGGGGCTTGTGTGACAGACGAGCAGGTAGTCTTTTAAGACCCCGTTTGTGGTCCTCTTTTTCGGGAGGTTTGGGCAGCAGCAGTAGCAGCAGCCTGAAAATATCCACAAAACGTTCAGCCTGACTGTTGGACTGCGCGTGGTACGGTGGAACCCGAACGTACTGAATGAGGAATTTGCGGCAGTCTTCAAAGTGTACAAACGTGAATTGCTTCCCGTTTTCGGATACAAGGAAGTTGGGAAAGCCGTGTTAGCAGATAAAGCGGTACATAGTAACGATCGTTGAGGCAAATGTCGCCGGTGAAAGTGCAACCATCTTCGGTCACTTGAAATATGCAACGGATAAAGCATACCGTCGATCGCACCAGTGAAACCCGTAGTAATTTGACAACCTGCCAACGCTTCGAGCCTTGTTCAAACAAATTCTTCATTGGCCGTCTATGCCTGGCCAGTGTGTATATCCGCGAGCAATCGTTTTCATCATACTGGTGCTGGGATAACGAGAATAAAATTGTTGCACGACATCGAATCAGAAATGGACTAAGGTAATGAAGTTATCGGCAAACACCTTACAGAAGTCACCCATCGTCAGATTCACGTCAGTCCTTTAGCCGACTGAGCCCGACCGATACTGCTACCTTGGCGAG